>CM062391.1:9349790-9381885 GCA_031304145.1 Cardiospermum halicacabum | reverse complement strand
TAATCAGGTTTCACATTAGCAACAACAAACAGAGAGACGCATTGAGACCACAACATCACTCATTGTAAACATCGACACCTTATTCGTCTTAATCTACAATGGGAAGAATCGTTGAATCTCTATCGGTTGTTGATCCCACCTTTACATATTCTTATTTCTTGGAGGAAGAGTTCCAGGTTCAACTGGTTTTGGCTATTAGCGCCTTCAATTCCGATGCTAGAGAAGAGGTTGAGTCCGCTCAGATTGATGCTGCCAGGCGGATGAGCCTGGATTGCTCCTCAGCTTTCATCATCGACATT
This sequence comes from Cardiospermum halicacabum, assembly GCA_031304145.1. Lineage (NCBI taxonomy): Eukaryota > Viridiplantae > Streptophyta > Magnoliopsida > Sapindales > Sapindaceae > Cardiospermum > Cardiospermum halicacabum. The sequence goes on along the minus strand of CM062391.1, from coordinate 9,381,586 downwards.
GATGCGCTGGTTGAGTTTTTGTTTCTTCTTTTCTGGTTCAAGAATGAAACCAGAAGAATGTCGTCATTGTCTCTTCAGGTTCATTTTTTTGACTTCTTATTCTTTGTTTGACGAGGGAACTTATGAGTCTATTTCCGAACCTGACTCTTTTTTCATGGATTCCTTCGTCAAAGTCTGATTTTGCATTCTGGGTCTCTATTAATCATGTGTTTTTTTAATAGCTTTATTGAATTTTCCAAGTTTGTATTTTGTAACATTAAAATTAAGGATTTTAGCTTTGGTTTTTTTACAGGAATTTATTGATTGCACATTGTTATTGCTATTGTTCTGGTTTCGCAATTATTAGAGTTTAGGTTTTAAATTTTAATGATTAATTGATAGTGTGTTTTGAGTATTGGGTTTGTTTTACTTTTATGAAGAGGAGATTAATGGATGAGATTAGTAGTCGAATTTCTTGAACGTTAGTCACTTTTGGGTTTTCCACTCCAGTGTTCATGGCCAAGAAATTCAGACCGAGGAAATTATTGCTTTAAAAAAGACACGTACGGATAGTGAAAACAAAGAGGTAAGTTTTATTTATGGTAAATATACTAAGGGTGTTCAACTACAATTTTGTTTTGACTTATTTGCCTGCTTTATATATTTAGTCTTCAATAACAGTTATTCATGAAATTATAATTCTGAAGAAGCTTCACCATGATTCATGAGAATGTTATACAACTCAAGGAGATTATCATCTTTAGGTATTTTGAAACTACCAGTGAAAATATTTGCTTTTATAGATGATTTATGCATTGTTGTTTGAATTAATTTTGTTACTTTTTCTAATAAAAGTCCTGATAAGGATGACTAAGGGAGGCCTGTTGTTGGTTTTTTTTTTGTATTTCTTTCAAGTTTCTAATGTCTCTTTACGAACAACAGATAGTAAGGTAGCTCCTGCATGGTTTTGGAGTATATGGACCAGGACTTGACTGGTCTTGCACACCATCATGGACTTAGACTTATAGTCCCCCAAACTAAGGTATTATATGTCTTTGTGCTTACAAAGATATATCAATGGCTTTGTTGTATATGGCTTTCTTCTGAAAAATGATAATGCTTGATTGTTTCAACAGAGGTACATGAGTAAGTTGCTGACTGGAATGCATTACCGCCATGTTAACCGAGTACTTTATCTGGACATTATCATCTGGACATTAAAGGTTATTGTCTAACTAAATGTTAAACTTGGCTGCTTTATGGTTTTTGGTTCTCATTGATCATAGTATTCTCTTGCAGAGTCAAATCTTTTAATTGACAATGAAGGGAATTTGAAGCCTGATTTTGGGCTTGCAAGATCTTTGTTCTCATGACTACAATAACACACTTACAAATCATGTTATTACTTTGTGGTATATGTAAGTGTTAACTTTACTATGGATAGAATCATTTGTCTTTAATTTAGCAACCATAAGCTTATATTTCATCTTTGAAGGGGCTTGCTGTATTTTTTATTCAGTTGATTTTAAGATGTTTATAAACTGTGAAGGCCTCCAAAGTTACTACTTGGAGCCACGAAGTTTGGACCAGCTATTGACATGTGGTATGTCGGCTGTATATTTGCTAAGTTATTAAACGAAAAGCCTATCTTTCCCGAAAAAAGCAAGGTTAGCCTTCTATTCTGAACTTTAAATGGATGCACTATTTTAATTATACATATTGCGGTCAATGTGATTCTTTTTGAAATTTCAAACTGGATAGTAGTATTATTGTTACATGATGAGGAAGATGGAATTTTAGAGAATAGGGAGGGCCGTGTGGAGAATCAAATGCATGTTGGGTTGAGGGGAATGGAGGAGAATGAACGAGAATGAACGAGATAAGGAATGAGGTGAAGAAGGCGGTGAAGAGTGGGGAAGTGGTGAGTATTGGAGTGTTGAAGGAAGTTTTGTTTGAGGAAGAAGAGGATGTGGTGGAGGATGAGAGGAGAAAGAAGTTAGAGAATGAGAGGTGGGAGAAGGAGAAGAAGTTTGTGGTGCATGTACCATTGCCTAATGATAAGAAGATTGAAAAGATGGTTTTTGAGAAGAAAAAGATGGAGTTGTTGAGCAAGTATGCTACTCAAGATTTAATGGAAGAATAGATTTAGGTTAAATCTTTACTCAAATTTAACTCTAGATACTGTGATAGGTAAGATTATGTTGCTATGTGCTTAGACTTAGTGCTATTGTAGTCTGGTTTTCAAGTAAAGGTTTGACATGATAATAATTTTTCATCTTTAATGAACTGTTTGGAATGTCATTGGTTATGTTATAAGTTAACTAGAATTGTTCTATCAATTTCATCCAAGTTTGCTTATTGTGATTTCAAGTATGGAGTTTCTATTGCTTCTATATGATTTTCTTAATTTTGAATGCTTTTATTGAATAATAAAAATTGAGTTTTTGTATCTCTGTATCTTTTTAGGTTAGTTTGATATTTTGTGCTGGAATATAATAACAGTTTAGGAATAAAATTATCAAGTTAATTTTGTCCTGCCACTATTTTATTCTATATATGAGATTTTTTTTACTAATGTAAGTCTATTTGGAGTGTTTGATTATTAGCTTGATTTGATTATTTGTTGGAGAATCGATATTGAAATTTCTCTACTCTTGCTTTCGGATGGAAAAGCTTCGCTACTGCTTTTGATGATGTATTTGAGTGAGTTATACCGTGGAGCTGTATGTTTTACATTTGCTATTAATGCTACTAATAATAACAGTAATTGTTATAGAAAAATGAGTGACGGTCATAAGTCCTGTTAGAGACTGTTGAGCTTTGTCATTGTCTCTGTCTCTGGTTTTTTCAATTTCCATTCTGATTTGAAATATTTTACTTTTAGTTTATTTTCAATTCCTTTAGTAATCTTTTTTTTTTCCATGATAATGAATGCAATTAAATAGTAGTTAGATTTAGAAAATTTTGTTATCATATTTTTAAATTTTAGGAAATTTTGTTATCATATTTTTAAATTCAAGATATCCGTAGCTAATTTTTGAGTGTGAATTCGTTAAATTGGATAGTGGTTTTTATTTTTTTAATCCACATCGTGGAATTGTTGTTAGAACTTTTGAGTTGCTTGGTTGTTAAACAATTGTAAGTTAGCAGCTTATTTCCTCTCTTTAAATGTTTTTCTCACTTTATTCTTTTAATCTTCCATTTGAAGAGAGTTAGAGAGAGATTTTTGCATCAAACCTAAAAGCGGAGGAAGTAAGGTAGGCCGACGAGGTTAAGAATTTCGTGGAAAGGTTGAACTCCTTTGCATACGGTGTATGTGATATTTGTGATGGCTATAGCTTCATGTTGTTCTAGGAAAGTGACAACAATCATAGTTTAATTAGGTGCTCTTTTTTTTTTGTTTAAGTGTCGATCTATTGACTTTGTTTAGCGAAAAAAGAAAAAAGAGTAGATCAAACAATTATTTATTTACTTTTTTTGGGTTATAATTTTCTTATGGAATTTTAGGATAGTGACTCATTTTTGTAAAGTTTCGCGAATGCCAAAATTTGTTAATCATAATATATTAGTTTTATATTAGTTTCCGCTGCGATTTTAATATGGTTAATTTATTTTTTGTTTTGTGAAGGATGATGGATAAACGTAAGGTAAAAGAAGCAATTTATGGACTCTGATAGTACTCTCAAGTATTCACCTACTGATTTATTTATTTTCATCTAAGTTACTTATCAATTTTAAAGGAATTTTAGCCACTTTTATTTTTGAGTCAAGATTTGAGTAATGATTGTTGATGTTGATGCTAAGATTCTACATTTAATACTCTTTTATGTTGTCATTTAGATGATTTTTTGAGTTTATAGAAGCTTTTAGCTTCTGTCACTCTTGACAGCTACCTGGTGCTCTTAGTCTTAAATGGGTGTTGTTCACAATGATGAGTTGATAATTCTTTCTTTAATTTAGAATTAGCGAATCTTAAGGTACCATGTTATTCTACACTATCATCTTAGTTCATGAAATTGAGAGATTGTATCATTTTCATGAGAGTGGTTATGATGATATTGATTAATTTTTTAGGTGTATAGAATGAACTCAATAGTCTTGATGTAGAAATGGTATGATATATAAGCATTTGAAAACTTTTTGAGGCTGCATTTTTCTTTCGATTGTGTTCGCTCTATAAGAGTGAATTCATGACCTCTTGTATGATAATCATGTGTAGAACTTTAACCAATAAAATTCAAGTTTTGTGACATCTTTGTTTAATGTGTTATTTAGAAGAATTTAGTTCAAATGTAATATTTTTGACTTATAAGATCCTATATGATTAGGTGATTGCTCATGATTTATTGCTTCCAGTGTATCTCTGAATCAATATATTAAGTAAGAAAGTTATCACATTGTTTCTGTAGAGCTGGAACTACTTCCAATGCTGAATGTCTTTCTTTGTTATTGAAAGAGAAAGAGAGAATAGTGAAAACAGTAAAAATAGTAATTTTATCCTACATATATGTATGAGAGAGGGTATTTTCAAGTGGTGTCTTTTGACATCGCAATTGGAATATGTTCACACACTGTTGAGATCATATTTGTAGGAGTTGTTAGTGTTGTAATTATATATTTTTCATTTGTTTGTATAATACAGGTAATTGAGAAACGAATTTCTATCTTGACAGATAAGAACTAATTGGTTTGAGTATTAAGGCTAATATCTGCAACTGTAAAGGTATGAAAAAGATCGGTATTACAAGCCTCACCATGATTACTTTTCACATGCTGAAACCATTTTTCATTGTAACCATTTTTCAGGATTCTCATTTACATATTGTTATTGTTATCTTATCATGATTGGAATATTGTCAAACTCATGAGTTTGTTATAAATTAGAGTTGTAGAACTCTAAAATCTTTAATTACTTTTGTGAGTTTATTTCTGATTATTTATGCTAATTTTCAGACTTTGTTGAGAGGAAGTAATAACTCTACACTTCATCCTACTTTACCTTGGAGTCCACAGTCTAATAGGTGTTGTTGTAATGCTTAAGGATCTCTTCTTAAACAACACCTTTATGTTCACTCTTCCTCTGCATCATTATGCCGATATGATTGGTTACTTTTTCTGGCCACAGAGTTACACATACATGTCCTTGGCTTTCCAGCAAATATTTGCAAATAATATCATGTATCATCAGTCCTTAACTGCAACAATTGTGCCACAATATAAAAATATTATTTTTTTTAGCCTACCTTAGTCTGTTCGTGTTGTCTCTGGGTATAGATGTGGTCTCACCTCTATATATATATTTAATGTTTCATTCAATTTATATTAATTATATTTTTTTAGAATTTTCTAATTTTTTATTTTATTTTATTATTACTATATAACCAATCATAGTTGAACTACAACTAATTTTATTTATATTTAAAATATTTTATTAATCTTTCATTTAAATTATTTTTACAATATTATTATTTTTTTTAAAATAATTTATTAAATATATATTCGATTATTTTGTGTTTACTTAAAATTTTAAATTAAAGTAATATCATTTAATAAATATACTAAATAGTTTTACTTTTCATTTCTTTCCATATTTATTTATTATAATTTATTTCAAAAAAATATCCACATCTCCTCATCCTTTAGTTCATTTTCTAATTATTATATATATATATATATTTGTATTTAGTGTTTATTTCATTTTTTAAATTTATTTAATATTCAAGGCTTACAAAAGGATTTCTAATTGCATTATTATTTAATTATTTATTATTTATTTATTATTTATTTAATATTTCCCGTTTACAGGATTATCGTCACTTATCTATTTTTTTCCTTTTATTTTTTATTTAATATTATTATAATAATATTTAAAACTTTTATTGATTATTCGCTAATTTTAATAAAATTTATTATTAATTTTTTTTTTATTTTTTTAAGTTTATTTTATTTGTTATTTATTAAAATACTAACTTACCTTTATCTACACCTATACTAATTTATATTAAAATTATATTACAGAAATGTGAATGTATTCTATATCAATAGGGTATGAAGGAGTTGATCTTTGCATTAAATCACTCCATTTTTTTATTTAATTATTTATATAGTTTGGTTTAGTGTCTTAACCATTTTTTTATTCAATTATTTTATTTATATTTTTACTCCGTGTTTTACCACCCTTTTTTTAAAAGAAAATTTCAAAAATTTTAATTCAATGTGAAAAAGTATCGTTTACGGTTTAATTAAGGCTTGTCGTCATGGATCTTCTTCTAAATATCCCCACTAAATACTAGGGGTGAGCGGGACCGGTTTTGGTACCGGTTCCTTCAAGGAATCGATACCGGAACCGATTACCGGTTCCTTATTTTTTAGGAACCGGTACCGGTACCGTTAGTACTTAGAACCAGTACCAGTTCCAGTACGGTTCCGGTTCGGTTCCGTTACCGATTCCGGTTCCATTGGTACCGGTTATTGAGGTATGGTTCTGGTATCGGTTTTAGAAACATAATCAAAGTTTTCTTCACAATTAATTCAATTATTAAAAAAAATTTGTGAAATCACCGTTTGCCAAATTTATGTTTACAAAATAATCATTCCAAAACCAATATAATAAAACAAACTTATACATATGAGAAAGTTATTAACGTTCTCAATTACCATTATCAATTTGTTAAATTGGTTCTCAAATTGCTTACCAACAAACTCCAAAAGTTTTACTAATAAACTTAAATTTGACGTCTAGACAAAGAACAGAAGTTTAAAAGCTTCATAACTCTACAAATAAATTGTGCATAATTTTAAATAATAATAATAATAAAAGTTCCAAATATTCTGCACGCTTAAGTCTAAACGGCATAGCCCTCCATATTTTACATTTCAATTTTCTTAAAAAAATATAAATTAATTAGTTAACATACACATAGTAATTTAACATAATTTAGTTGTAATATAAAAAAAACAATTAAAAATTAAATTAATTTTCCAGTTAGATTGTTCAAGTGAACACATCTAGCATTCCACTTCAACTCTTGGAAAAATATTGTTCAAAACTTTAAGATCATTTCTAATTTTTAAATATATTTGAAATAGAAATATATATATATATATATGTTAAAACAATTCGATGGTGCAGAAATAAAATAAAATATTAGATTAAAAATATTTTTTTTAAAATTATTTATATAAAAATTACAACCGCGATATACAATTTGAAAAAAAAAAAAAGAAATTGTGAGACAAGAGAACAATGTATATTTGTTTACCTAGAAAGAAATTCGCTTAAAACAACTATATTTTATTTTAATTTGTTTTAAGAAAAACCGGTTCCTTTCTCGGTTCCAGTTCTGGTCCAGTTCCAGTCCGGTTCTGGTCCAGGATCCAGAACCGATACCAAAAAATATAATTTTCGGTATCAGTTCCGGTCCGGTTCCGAATAATTGGTTCTTTTTCGGTTCCAATACCGGTTCCGGTCCGGTTTCCGGTTCTGAAACGGTTCCAGAAGGAACCATGCACAACCCTACTAAATACTATAAACTGTAAGCCAGTCCCAACCGTCCGCATGGACCGATTGACAACCTTACCCGTTCTTTCATCCATTTTGCACTTAATTCTGAATTTATGGAATAGAATATACTTTTTAAATGGCTACCCAATATCATATATATACAATGGTGTCAATTTCAAACCGGTAACTATGAAAAACATCGAGCTACATTCACTTTTAATAGGAATTTTTTTATTTAGTCTCTATTCCTTTATATTATAATATCTATTCCTTTATATTATAATATAGGAAATGAATCAACTTGATTAAGAGCATGTTTGGTATTAGATTTTCAGTTAGATGTTAGATTAACGTTTCAAATAGTATTAGCAGTTAGATGTTAGATTAGATTTTAAATTAGCTGTTAAGTTAGCTATTAGATTGAACAATCGCTATTAATTTTATTTTTTAAATTAGTTGTTAAATATAAAATTACTAAAATTTATTACAAATATAAATATAATTTAAAAGATAATGATATAATTAATTATAAAAGAAAGGTTAATAAAGTAAATTACTATTAGCATTTAGGTTGAAAGCTATTTATGATAGCTTTCACAAACGTTATCTTAAACGTTCATTGAAATGTTAAACGCTATTATCAAAAACACATTTTTTATAAAGGCTAATTTAGAATCTGAACACTCTTTGAAACGTTAATTGAAAATCCTTCTCAAACATACAATAACATGTTTTAGAGATTAGAAACACTTTGATCACATTATCCTAGAAGAAAATGGATATTAATATTATGATTAATTTTATTAATATTATTATTTATTATCAAACAACTTAATTTTCAATAAGTTCAATTTATAATATTTATACTATAAAATAATTTTTAATTTTTAAATTTTTTTATTATATATTTTTATAAATAGAAATAAAAATATCACCAAATAACCATTACAGCGGTCATTTCATGTGCAACGCACGGGCATGTACCCTAGTATTTTTATGGTTTAAGAAAAAAAAACGTAAAGAGTTATTATAGTAGTTGTAGTTGAATTAGTATTGGTTATAATTATAAATTATAATTATTAAAAGATAATTACCTAATATTATTATGATTTAAAAAAAATAAATAAAATAATTATAGTGGACCTAGATCTACAGTTAGGATATTTATAAAATAATGTACCCTTTTAGTTTTGTAGGGTCTTGGAAATTGAAGAACACAAGAATGGATAATTTGCCAGAGTTTCTGCTATTTCCTTTATTTTCCTCCCTTAATCTCTAGGTCCCTTGATCTATTTATAGGAACCAATTAGGGATTTGAATAAATCTATTACAATCAATCATATTCATCACCTTTATTGCATTTATTATATTAATTGCTACTCATTACATTTATCACTATTTATTTGCATTTATATCACTTCGACAACCGCACTTGTGGGTTCGTTAGAATGCGAGACCTTATTGATCATATTTGGAACGTTTCCCCACAAACCCATTATACCTCGTAAGGATGGAGACTACGCGTTACTCTGTGAGTCCACCTATCATTGATTACCCGAGATTACCGTACACTCCATTTGGCTAATTTCGAGGGTACGAGCCTCTACAATAATAAAGATGAATGAGGTAGGATTATTGATAAAAACAACTTGTGGAGATTTTTAGTTAAAACATAACTTTGATATGTAAATGACGTCATCCTTACAATTGTTGTAATCATCTACTACGATACGCATGATTGATATTTTAGTTAATATATGACTTTGATTTATGATGTTATCATTATAATATGGATTACATTTATTTAAATATTTATATAATTAATAAAAATGTGATGTTTTCAATTTATTTTTCATTTAAATTGAAATAATTTATAATATAAAAATAAAATTTTGTAATATAATTAACTTTTACTTTATAAGAATGTGTGGATAATTGATTTTAATGTTTATTACCTATTTTAAAATATTAATACATAAATTAATATTCAAAAGATTTAAATCGTTGTATATCTTTTATAATTAATATATATATAGTTAAAAAAATTAATGATATATATTTCATAATTAAGGATTTTTTACATTACTTATTTATTGAAAAAATTAAAAATAAACAATATTAAAATATTTGTTGAAAATTTATAACATGAATTCATTTATTAAAATTTAGGTACATTTATACTACTATTATTAATAAAGATTTTTATGATACATAAATTTTAATTATTTTTTTCAAAAACATTGTTTGTTTCATAAAGATAAAAGGGAAATAAATTACCGTAAAATGAAAAAATATACTTTGGTCAATTCATAGAATTAAAAGCTTTCATTGTATACATCCTGTAAACCCAAATAAAGTATAGGCCAAAATCATAAACATAAAGATAAATAATTAATTAATTATTAGGCGGCTCGACTACTTTCACTGTCGATTGGGTCGTAGATTTCTGAAAGACAATATGAAATTGTAAATTAGGTTGATATATAATAAAAATTTGAATCAAAATAGTGTCATAAAAAAATAAAAATTAAATACTTACCCTAAAAATATCTCAAAAGAATAAATTTGACTGAAAAAATAATAATAAATAAAAAATAAAAAAAATATAACAAAAAGAAAACTTACATAAAAATACTTACGGAATAAAAATATTTATTGGAGAGATGTTTTAAAAGATAACACTTTAAAAAAAAAAATTATTTTAGAGATGTTTGAAAAGAATGAAATCAACTAAAAAATATATAGAAAACAATGTAATTATAAAATTAAAAATAAAAAATTTAAATGAAATAACATAAAATAAAAAATAAATAAAATTGAAATAAAAAAATATTTAGTATAAAACGTATGAAACATAAAAGGAAAATATAACTTATATAACTTTAAAAAATAAGAATAAAAGAATAGAATTATATAATATGAACCATAAATATAATTTATAATATTTTAAAATAATATATGTATGTTTTCAATTTTATTAGTATATTAAAAAAAGTACAACACCACCATTTAAATATGTTGTTATATATATATATATATATATACTTTTTACAATTAATATGTTTTACAATAGAGGAAATGATAAGAAATGTCATTTTGAGGAATGAAATTGCAAACTAGCATCAAATTTATAATTTACGTGACTAACATTAAATGCACAATTTGTTTTAAATACCATTAATGGAGTAAGGTCGTTAACAAACAAAATCGTTGGCATGCAATATAGCATTTTTTTTGCCATTCATTTTTTATCGAATGTGGCAGTGTTATACTAAGTATTGCATTCAATATAACTAAATAAAACTAAAACGGAAGGAAGGGTATGTAGACAGACACTAAATTCCATTGTCAAACTAAGTAATTTGTCATTATCATGTAATGTGGCATAACCTCTAACATTCATTTTTTGAATAAATTTAACGGTTTTAGACCAAGTATGTCATTCAATCTAACTAAATAATACAATTTCAAAAGGACATACTACCTCTGTCCACAAATAAGTGTCACAATTTGAAAAAAAAAAATTGTCCCAAAATAAGTGTCACATGTATATATTTTGTACATATTTGTTCACTTTTGTCCTTTGTGTATTTTAACACTCAAACTTTTAAAATAATAAACTAACACTTTCAATACACTCATCATTACAATATATTTATTGTTTAATATACCAACCAATCATCTCAAAAGTAATGATAAAATCTATAAGGAATGGAAGTAAAATTGTAATGTAATCATGAGTTTTTTTAATCTTTGTATTTTTTGCAACTATGACACTTATTTGTGGACGGAGGTAGTAGTATATACTCAGACATTACATTTCCATAATTGGGCTGAGTATGATATATTTTGGAACGTGTACGTCACATCAGACTATTAGACCAATTTATATACAAATTAATTGTGGATTATAGGGGTGGGCAACTACATGTTCGGTTCGGTTCCGAGTGGATCCGAACACGAACATGTAAATTGGGTGTTCGGTTCTGGGTGTTTTCGAACACCCAAATATCCTATGGCAAACCGAACCAAACCGAACACCCTGAAACATGTTCGGTTCGGTTCTTGAGTGTTCGAATTTCGTTGACTTTATTTTGACTACATATAAAAATATATATTCATTAAAATATATCCTTATGAAATTGATTCAAATATAGAACAAATATTAATATTTAAATAAATAAAAAATCAAAACTGAACTAAATATGTAGATTTTTTTGGGTATTTGAACTTTAAATAATATTAAAAGATGTAAAATATTTTTAAAACATGTTTAGGTGTTTGGTTCGATTTCTTGGACCCCAAAACCAAATCGAACATCCTACCTTGGGTGTTCGGTTCCGCTGAAAACCGAACACCCAGAAAAACATGCTAGGAACCGAACTGAAGGTGTTCGGTTCGGATTGGTTCGGTTCGGTTTAGGTGTTTGCATATTTTTTTGCCCACCCCTAGTGGATTATGTATCAAAATATTCTACCTTGCCCTTTTTTAGGGCTCGAATGCTCATTTACTGCATAAACAAATTCATCATATTCCTACCTAATCGACAAAAACTCATTCTCTAATTTGAACTAGAGAGGAAGACCCATTTTTTAAATATGAATTGGAGGCCAGGTATTACACCATTTGTTTTTACATATTTGTGTATTTTCTTATAGTTATGAATCGATTTTAAGATATTTTGTTGTTACATGTATTTAGCGGTATAATGTTGGAGAATAATATACTAACTCTAGATTTGGTCATGTCTTATGATTATATTGAAATTAATTATTTTGAATTAATAATTTTTGTTTGTTTACAAGAGTTGAATCCCTTATTTCATCACATCAATGACTTGGTTTGGTTGTGGTGAGAGTTTATGTTAATGTCTCGTTTAGCACAGTTAAGGGTGTAAACGAGTCGAGTCGAGCTCGAGTATACCCAAGCTCGACGACTCATGAAGGATTATATCAAGCTCGAACTCGTCGAGCTACCAAAAATCAAGCTCGAGCTCGAGATCAAATGATAATCGAGCTACTCGAACTTGACTTGATAAAGCTCATTAAAATTTTCATTAATAATTTTTTAATTTTATATAATTATTCTTGACTCGAATTTGGTGTACTCGAACTCGACTCGACTCGTTTACCCTTTCTACGGTAAAACTCGATAAGGCTCGCGAGCTTTACGAGTCGAGTAATATTGAGCTCGAGCTCGACTTGTTTTAGAAAAAGCTCGACTCGAGCTTGACTTGAACTCGTGAAGAACAAGTCAATTTCGAGTATTTTTCGAGTCAATCTCGAATAGCTCGCGAGAAACTCAACTCACTTACACCCCTAAGCGTAGTTAACACTTAGAACATGGGTTGTCACAATAGATATAAATTAAAACATGAGTTTAGTTTATGTATATTGTTTTTATGAGTGCATTGTTAATTTAAATGGTTTTGTTGGGTCGGTTGTAATTTTGTTTTAGGTTATTATAGTAGCTAGTGAAGTAATATCTTGTTGGTTCTTAATCTAATGTTCTGTTTTGCTTGAATCTTATTTAGTTCTTTTTTAAGGTAATGATTTTGTTGGTTTACAACTAATGAATCCGTTTCTTCATTATATCATGATTTGCAACAACTCATGGTGTGAATCCGACATTAGTCTATTTTAGTGAGATTAACTCTAATACCATGAGTTGTTGCAATAGGTACATACTTAAAAAATGGTTTTAGTTTATATATGTTATTATATCAATACATTCTTAATTTACTTAGCACTTTTATTTATGAATTAATGGAATTTTTTCATTTTGGTTTATCTTGTTATAACTGCCAGTGATGTAATATCTCGTTAGTTGATATTTTAATTATGTGTTCAGTTTGACATTGCTTGAAAATGGAGTCAAATGGAATGATATTACATGTAAAGTTTGGTGGAAATGGCTAAAAGGTCTGAATGGCGAGAATGATGTGCAGAGGTGGAACAATTAAAGGACTACTAATAAACAAGTCAATTCCATTTAAAGATCTCATGCTGAAAATTATTAGCTTGTGCAACTATGGTGAGAATGATGTGCAGCTTCACAGTTTGGGAAAAGACCATGACGGTCAATGTCGTGTACTCTAAACAATCAGTATGCTTTGGAGTTGTTTATGCTATCATTGACAGGTCGACGCATATATGTATCAACAAACAATGAATCGGACCATGATAATCTAGTGCATATAGTCAAAGATGTAGATGATATGCATGGCATTTCAAATAAGTGTAGTCATGATATTTTTTCAAGCAAAACCTACCGATCCCTTCAAATGCCAACTAATGCAAGGATTGACATCGATAAAGACAACTCCAACTTACAAGGTGTATGAGATATGATGTTGGTGATCTAGAAATAAGGAAATATCAAGACGCTTTACTGGAAGATGATGCAAACTTTGGTGATGTTGACGCCTCTAACAAGTCTCCAGTCAGGTCAAGATCTTATCCTCGTGCAAATGGCATAGTAGAACCCAACTCATAAGATAAAAATTTAAATCGTTCAGATGAGTTATTGAAAGAGAATGGGGACATTAATGCTTATATGGAATAAATTTTGAGTTAGAGGGCGAGGCTCGTTATATTCCTAATTCTAAAATTTTCAATATTAAAGTAAATGAAGATGGGCTGAATGAGTTAATCTCTAAAGATCTATACATGTATCAAATATTTGATAGAAAGAGTGATTTGCAGAAAGTTTTCCGTATCCATGCCATGAGAAAAAAATTTCACATTTAGAGTAAAGAGGTCTAATACAAAACTATCACTTTATATGTAAAGTACCTATATATGAATAGAAACTGAGAGCAGTTGGTGTAAGAAATACTGAGTCCTTTCAAGTTCAATATTTTAAACCGATTCATACATGTCCTATGGAAGAGTTGAATCGATTTTATTATGATTCAACCGCAGCTACAGTTGCACAAGTAGTGGCACCTAGGCTGTAAAATTGTGAAGGTCGAATAATGCAGCTGATTGATGTAATATCAAATTTTCTTGAAATGTTTGGATAAAACTCATATACTCAAAAGCTCATACATAATTAGAGCATGCTTTGACATTTACATATGGCGATCCGGAAGATTCCTTTCGACATCTACCTAGTTACTGTTATGTGCTTGAAAAGGAGAATCTAGGAATAGTTACAAATATAGCACTAGATGCAGAAGGAAGGTTTCAGTATTTATTTTTATCACTAGGCTTTTCAATTAATGGGGTTTAAGGAATATATTATACCTGTTATAGCTATAGACGGAACTCATTTGAAAGGAAGATATCGAGACACAATGTTTATTGCAACTGCAATTGATGGTAATGGATAGTTGCATCAAATTACCATTGGGTACAGGAATATAAAGAATAACCAACCATGAGAATGGTTCATGTCATGATTATGCAAAGTTATTAGAATGTATGATGACTTAGTCATTGTTTTTTATCGTAATAACGATATACTTACTGTTGTAGGTATAGTATTTCCTAATGCATTCCATGGATATTGTTTGTGTCATTTAATGGAGACATCAAGTCCATACATCATTCATCTACGGCAACACAACTATTTTATAAGGTTGCGATAGCATACACAATGACTGTTTTTGAGAGAAAAATTAATTAATTACACAACACTCATGTGGGAGCTTATCAATTTGTGATGGATAAGGACCCTAGACGTCAGTCTTGTGTGTACTGGCCGCGAAGACGATATAACATCATGACTACCAATGTTGCAGAAAGCTTCAATTCTTGTATAAAGTTTGGGAGGAAACTCCCAATTTTAACCTTAACTGAACATATTAGATCAATGCTTCAACGATGATTCTATAGTCGTCATTTAGATGCATAGATGCAAAAAGGTCAGCTAACACGACATGTGTATCGTGTTGTGAAAAGACACATTGAGCTATCTATAACAATGGTGGCATATCTTATAGGTTTTTTGTGTTTTTCAAGTGAAAGATAAGGGTGATGATTTGATGGTGGATTTGAATGTTAATACATGCATGTGCAATGTATTTTAGATTGATTTAATACCTTGTTTACATGCTTTGGTTGTTGCCAAGTAATATAACTTTCTACATTAATCGTTTATAGTTAGTGAGAATAAATATAATGTTTATGTAGTGAAAAAAAATTATCATGTTCATTATAGTTCTAATCAAATTTTGATTTGTTTAAGAGAATGTAATTTGGATTTTACTACGCTCTATTCACCTTTTTACATGGCAAATATACTAGTAAGTGCTTATTTGCAACCGATCAAGCCGGTTGGTTGTCCTGGAAAAGGGCCTGACAATTCCAGAGGCGGTAAGAAAATGTAGAGTACTGGCTCCTCTAATCCCACCTCAACTTGGGCATCCAAAAATGCATCGTCGCCGTTCACGAGTGGAATCAAACAGAATTCAGAAATGCAGTCGATGTGGTCAGCAACGTCATAACTACCATTCTTGTCTGATTCCAAACCTATGCAAGCACGCTTCAATAAGTTCTACAATTCCTGATGAGTAGCGACGCAAATGCAGTATATATCGCAAACCACGACATTATAAGCTTACATGTCCTAATATGGTTGTGCATTTCCGGATACCTGATTCGATCCGGTTCAAAATTTTGGATATCCGAAATTTTGGATCAAGAAAACTGTGCTCTGTATCCGATCGCAAAAAAACAGGATATTCGAAAAATCGGATATTCGATATCCGAATTTATTCTATTTTTTATTTATAATATCAAATTTAAGAGAAAAAATAACTAAAAATAAATAAAATTATTATATAATATTTTAATTAATAATTAAATAAATCAAACTATATAAGTATAAAGATATTTATTTATAAATACTAAATATTTTTTATAGAGAAATAAAAAGGCAATTTATTGTATAATTTTCTTTTTTTCAGATATTCAGATAATCCGAAATGGAAAAAATTTTGATCTGTATCCGATCTGAATATCCAGTTTGAAAACAGGATATCCGACTGAAAATCCAAAATTATAAAAATCGGATCGGATATCCCAAAATTTGGATCGGATCGGATCAATCCGATTGGATTTTTTTTAACACCCCTATGCCCTAATAAGACATAATATTTTGAAATATATTTGATGATTTATATTTCTGTAATATGAAATCATCAAGGTGTAGAAGAATAGACATTTCTTACTTCTAAAACATGGATATCTTTTGTAAGTAATACTATTATATATAACATGTTTGATAGGATTTGTCCACAAAAGAACTTCATTTGTGCACCATTTATATTAAAATGTTGGTTCAGTTACACGATTAGTAATGCATTAATGGTGTGGTTATTAAGTTCCTATATCATTATAAGGCTATTCTAGATATGTTTAATGCTTGAGTACGTAATGTTTATGCCTACACATATCAATCTATGTGCATATTATTTTCAAATATAATAGTAAGAGTAGTGCCTAAATTGATTTCACTCACATACATAAACCATTCTTCTGCCAATTATTACGAAAGTGTTCATAATTGTTTGAATATTTGTATCAAACTAATTTGTGTTGCTATGGAAGGCATTAACTATCGTAATAACTATATTAATTGTTTAAACTCTCTTAGTTCTTAGTATAATGGTTTTTTCTAAAGGTTTATTTCCAAAAACACCCCATTTTTTCAAACGTTTCACTTTGAGCACCCGGTTTTGAAAGTTTTGGAGAACCACCCCCAAAATCAAAACCACTGGTGGTTTTTGGTATTTTTGTGAGTGGTTTTGGTATTGTATGAGTAATTTTGATCTTAGAAAATTTCCGAATCTCTAAATTAATCAAAACCACTCATACAACACCAAAATCACTCACAAAAATACCAAAAACCACGAGTGGTTTTGATTTTTGGGGTGGTTTTCCAAAACTTTCAAAACCGGGTGCTCAAAGTGAAACGTTTGAAAAAATGGGGTGTTTTTGGAAATAACCCTTTTTCTAAAAGTATATCTTTTAAATCTGATGAATGACAGTTTCTAAACGATGCATGTCATTTTACATAAAATGTTAGGCTTTATTTGTTTAAAATTTCACCACCTCAGCATAAGTACTTGAGCAATATTGACTGACATAAGGACAATTTATTATTTAGTAATTAAAACTCGTAATTAATGTCTAACCTAAGTATATTACTTGAGTAATAAACGTAACCTCTAATACATAAATTAAAATAATTAACATAATGAACAATAATAGTAATTAACAAGATAAAACCACATTCCAATTTTAAAAAAGCATATAAAAAAACGTGGTGAATGGTGGTCCACCATTCGAAGATGCATTAGGGCCATAAATAGTCGTCTTATGGTGAGACTGAAGAAACATAAGGCTACTATTGCAATCTTGCACATATGACTTTAGATCATCTATGTTCATCCATTGAACATTTTGAAATGCTATATAACGATCATTTGTGATCATGGGCTGATAATAGGCTTGAAAATTAAAATCATTTGCATTACGTGTTACTGGCTTAATTGAATTGCCTTTCTATAACCCTGAAATTAGATTTTGAATATTATATTCATTTCCTTTCAATTTGGTAACCACACAACCTACTAATATTTTAGTAGGCTAATATACTACATCCTTATAAGTCTATAGGTCTTAATCTGCTCCTTTTGCATTCTCAATCTTCTCACCACTTCTCTAATTGGTGGTGTCTTACTATAATTGCATCGATTTGAGTTCCTTGCATTCTGCCATGCCTCCCCTATTTCTATGATTTCTACTGAATCATCATGAAAATCGTTTTCTTCAACCTATATGTGCATTAACCATCCATCATATTCAAAATTTATTCACAATTTAATAACACGTTACAATTGTTTTTAATTGATATAACATGCTAAATAACCTTTATGTATTACGCTCATTGTATTGTGAATGAAAATTTTCAAAATCACAAACAATGATATGATTTTCATAGTACATTATGAATACATAGAAACCAACCTTTTTCTAGCCAATTTAAGTAGTGAAAATGTTGTCTGATTTAGATCCTCGATCTTCAAATCTTGTATCCTTCCGGACTCAACAATTTTCACATTCGCGTCCTCTATTAAGATAAGAAAGAGTTGTTGGAGCTGTTGTTGCTAGCAATCTAAATATTCTTCTGATTGAAGCAATCTTTTAGAACCACATTTCCCATCAATATTACATTTCTGCATTATTAAATAAAGCCTAGATTAGTCTCCAAGCAAGTTACCTTATTTGAGAAAATTCAATATCTACCTTAATAAAATGTAACTAAGCATATTTGAGTGTTGTAGTTCGACTACGGAAATGGGTAAAATGACTTTATTAGATGTACAAATCCCAAGTGGTCTTCAATGTCGTGATCCTTTTAATGCTGCTCTCTACAACATTGTTTCATCTTTTGGATGATAAGATCATCAACAAAAGCTTACCCCTTGACCTTGTGTAGTTAATTTACTTGCATTCCATAAGGTTCATGTCATCCTCCATGACATCTGTTGCATAAGTCCACCTCACATAACCTAAAACATGCTATTTTCTTTCCCTTATTCAAACTATGAATTAACAGGCACATTGTACAAGTCAAAAGTTATATGTCACAATGTTAAAACTCTTTTCCACTCTACACAATTTTGATTATGAAGTAGTTATAATAATTAATAGCTATTAAATTATTCACCAATTTCATTCACTTTCTTAATTATTCACCAATTTCATTCACTTTCTTAATTATTCACATGGAACAGATATTTTTGATTTCATATGCGCAATAAGATTAGCAAATATTTAGGTATTACTTAACATATACAAATTAGTGACTATAATTATGAAGTCCATCGAAATTCAGTATAAACCGAGCTTGTTCATATAGTTGTCAACATATACATGCACTAATAAAACTATTAAATGCACATTACTTTATGCTTGTTGCAATTCAACCTATAATGACCTTGACACTTGACATCTTCACAAATAAGAAATATAAATTTTTAAAATGATATCATGGTTTGGCGCAAAAATTGTATTAATCTCCTTCCAATTCATTGTATTGCTTTACAGAGTTAAAAAGGACAAAAAGTTACATGCAAACGTGTGTCATCTAACTTTGATATGTGTACTCCCATTTAACCACATGTGAGACCCAAGTACATAGTGTTAGTTCTATTTTAAAATCATGCTAAATATTCAATTCATTTTCAACTATTTACACCATATTATGTCTAGGGTTTGTAGTAATGCTCTCAACTATTGAATTATCAACCAATTGCAAACACCAATTTTCAACCAGGTTAACCAGTACACACAATTCAGGAAATAATAGAAAAGGGTACATAACTCACAGTGTCCTTTGCAAGTATAACCCAGCGGCTATTGTTTTTACTTCCAGAATCAATACTAATCTAGGCAGTCATTTTTGGCGGTGCGGTAAACAGGTTATTCACCTATCTTCCATCAATGTCTATTTAACCCTCCGCCTATTAAAGTTCATAATTTATAAGGCACACATAAGTGACTTACAATACAAAGTCAATCTAAATGTAATATAAAACAAAGTTAGACAACTTGATAAGGGTGTCAATTCGTGTTAGCGAATCGAGTTTGACTGGATTCGACACAACTCGATTATGTTTATATCTAACTCGACTCAATATGTTTAATAAACGAGTTGTAATCTTTCAACTCGAAACGAATTCATTTAATACGTGTGTTAACGTGTCGACACAATTAATTTGGTTAAATAACTCAAAATTTATAATCATGCAACTCGATTACCCGTTTATCTGTTAACTTATTGAACCTGTTTGTGCACTAACCCATTTAACTTGTTTATGTGTTAACTCATTTAACATTTCTATCCATTAACTCGTTTAATACATTCAACCAAAACCTATACCCTTTCACTTGCAAAATTTGATTAAAACTAATAAAAGTCAAGAACAATATATCAAATCAACAAGAAACACTGACTCCTAAGTTAAAGATAAAAGAACTGGGATTGAGACTATTAATGTTAGAAAAATATATACCACATGATAATTAACAACGAGTGTTATTGACAACGCTAACAATAGATTGCTATAGAGAAGAATTTTGTTTGAGGCAAACCATGAAGAGGGGGCTGCGAAGGTAATATTTGAGTAATCATTGGTTGATGACGAAATAGAGGTAGAGGAGAGGAAGCCGTGTCGGGTGGTTGAAGGCAAGACAGGAGGCAGAGAGACGAAATAACTTCTAATTTTCTAAAAAAATTAGGATTTTGTTAGATTGATAATATATATTATAAATTATTATTTAATCGTTCAAAATTATATAAATTTTATTTTGACCCCCAATTAGGCGGGTCGACACATTAATTTGTTAGTTAAACCCGACTCACTTGTTTATAAACAGGTTAAACGTGTCGTGTCATAAACAGGTCAAAATCCATTTAGCTTAAACCCAATCCACTTATTTTTTATAGGTTCGTGTCAACCCATCGAGTCATGACCCATTTTGACACCCCTACAACTTGCACACAAAATATCTAAGTTGGAAATTAAAATCAAACAATTGCATGTTAACTATTGAAGTTCTATGCTATCTAGTGTGTGTGTGTTTTTTTTATGTCATATACAACTCACTTTCTTACTCTCAATAACATGTTTGTTGGCTTTTGGTGTAATTTAGAGTAATATATTACTTCCATAACTATACATAAAGATGTACTACTCAATAATCAATTTTCCCTACAATGAAAATCCATAATAATTAACCAACTTATTTGTAATTTATTGTGTATATGCGAGCAGTCAGATCGTTATGACTTCTTCACATGGGAAGATGAGTGGTTGATGGGAACAATTAATAGGTTGTCTGAGGATTGTGCTTATTTGCGAGATTGCTTTGCACAAATAGACCAAAATGCAGATAGTGAAATTCTTTGTTCATCACATCAAAGACGTGCAACAACAATGACTTCACAACCAACACACCAAGGGAAATTTAACAAGTTTGTCAACATTGTAATAATGGTTTTAATCATCTAGCTTCCGTATCATATGGATTACCAGATATAGGTATGCACATCTCTTTCTATTGACTTCTAATTCAACATTTACAACTAGTATCAATTAAGGGGAAAATTTATAGTAACCACCTTACCAATATTAGATATGACATATTAACTTGTTTGCTTTTACTTAAGCTATGTTGTATTATATAAAAGATATGAAACAAACCAATCCAGATTCAGAAAAAAGTCAAATATAACATAACCATCACAAATACTCAATATCAAAATACAAAAATATTGTTGTCAAATTGGATGCTTTTAATATTACCTTTAACTTAGATAACATTTATCTCCTCCTCTTTATCTCATCTAGTCAATTTGTATAGTTCCATAACCCCACGACAACCCTCTTCCGATGAAAATGTACCATTCTAGTATATATTTCCTCCATATTTTTCTCATTCATGATGCACTCAACAAATAAGATTGTGAAGATTCCACAGACCTAGGACCTAATTTTTAATATACTTAAACAAATTAAATTTTTTTATTAATATTTCTGATAATATAGAACTAATATATATATATATATATGATAATTAATTGTGTTGTTTACCCTAGTTTTTTGTTGCAGACACGTCTTGTGTCTGGTTATATTCTAATCTCTCTTTCGGTAGTACGAATCATTATCTCCCGAGGCTAATTCTAGAAGAGAAATTTCTCGTAATAACAATGGCAATAATGTATGGAACGCATCTAACCATATCCTCTCGTATCAATTAATGTCACGATTTGAATCATACAATGTCAAAGTTCTGGTAGGTATGTCAGCAACGACCAGAATCCAGTGTATATTATTTTGGTTAAGTGGAAATAAAATCTAAAAGCAACATATATAATATATTAAGCATTTTATAAAACAAATACTTAACAATTTTCTAAGCAACTTTAATTACCATTCTCTTTCATAAAAATTGCATTATCATAAAACCCAATTTTAATTTTCAAATTAAATTTTCAAACAGTAAAAACAGTGTTCAAAACAAGCAGTTTGATAGGTGAATTTTATGATTTCTTTGAACACTGATGAAGATTATAGTCAAATTTGAATTGTGATGAAGTTGAAGAGATTTGATAAGGGAAGAGTGGAGAAAACCTTGGGGTGGTATGCGAGCTTTTAAGCCTTATAATTGTGCTTTTATCTTCATGAGAGAGGTGAATTTTATTCTTTCCCTTAGTAAACACATCTTCAATCAGTTTCTTTCTTTAGAAGTAAGGCCTTCTTAGGATTGCTTTGGATTTCCCATGTATTCCTTAAGTGCA
Organism: Cardiospermum halicacabum; assembly: GCA_031304145.1. Lineage (NCBI taxonomy): Eukaryota > Viridiplantae > Streptophyta > Magnoliopsida > Sapindales > Sapindaceae > Cardiospermum > Cardiospermum halicacabum. Next base: position 9,358,788 of record CM062391.1, on the reverse strand, counting down.
CAGGGCATTGGTCGAGAGAAGTTCTGCCAAATTCTTGTTGAAGGAAAGCATCTGACTTGAGAGTGTGTGAGAAACCACCAAAATGCCTTAGCTTATTTGATATAACCAGACCTTGATATCCTATGATGTAAGCCATTTTGATCCCATTCTCATTTTAGCTTTTCTTTGGTCCCCATCTATGTCCAAATCATAAAGACTAAGATGTGATCTCAATAATACAATTTGGACTTATCAACAAGTTGGGGTGAAAATTTGGAAAGCGAGGATATATATTGGATGGTGTTTTAATTGAGAATTGGAGGAAATAAGTGTATAAAAAAATTTAAATCAACAGTTGCAAAAGAAATAATAATAATAATAAAATATAAAAAAACTACAAAGCAGGAAGAAAAAGAAAAAATTACAAAAAGAGTGATGTAAATAGAATGAAAAATTCTCTTAATAAATGAAAAAGAGGATAGTTGTGTATAAATAAAAAGATTGATGTATATAAATAGTTTTGAGTTGGGAAACACTAGTGAGAGAAAATCAGAGGGATTGCGAGGAGCTTACTGGTATTTCCAAATTTCTGAATCCTTTATTCATTCCTATTTTTTTCTTAAGCTAACCTTACCCCATCTTCCCTATAAATACAAGTCAGTGATCCTAAGGCAAGATGAAAGGCAGATCTGACCTTTGGAACCTCTAAGTGTTGTGCAGTATATGGTAGAGATTCAATGTTTGTGAGGTCCTTAAATTTTCTTCATACATGCTTGTGAAACACTAGAATCACAAATGATTTGGTACATCATTCCTATTCTTTAAAGTGACTAGTGTATTGTGTGAGTAACCATTAGGAATCAGAGTGATTCCAATACCTAAAAGAGAGACTACAGTGAGAAAGTAGTTTCAAAACTCTAAAGACTTGGATTTGCTCAGATACTTTGCAACATGAAGGAAATGACCAGGGTTTGAATTGGTTGATTTGGAATCTAAAAAAAGTTGGTCAATGTTTGATTATTTTCAAAACATGCTTAAATGAATTGCCTTGGATTATGTATACGAGTTTGCATAGATTGTTGTCTCGAGTAGTATTTAGTCAATTTGCTTGAGGATAAGCAAAAGGCTAAGTGGGGGTAATTGATAAGTCTAAAATTTACCTATATTTTGATATACTTTATGAGCTTTAATGTGAAAAAATTGAGCTCAAAGATTGATAATTGAATGAATTTCTTGTAATTCTAGACTATTTTACTGAGACAGGGACTTGGATGAAAATTTGAAGAAAATGAGCAGAACATAGCAAATTCAAACAGAAGGACTCAACAAAATATTATCCAAGTTTATGAAGATGACAAAACTCATAAAAAGAGAAAGTTAACACCTAAAGCCTCGCCTATGTGCATAATTGATGTTGGCGACAAGAGAAGAACGAGGAAAAGACGTCGCCAGCAAGGAAAAGAGGAAGAGGCGAGTGCTCGTTATGTCGCCTATATAGTGTCGCCAAAAAAAACACAACCAGACGATAACTGAAGATGCTTGTGAAGATGTCACCTTAGGGAGCAAAACTAGGCGACATTGGATGGTGAAACACTGAAGATTCGCCCACAAACAAAGCGACGAAGGCTAACGCGACATTTGAGAGACTTCATCTGAGGAATATTGTAGATAGCAAAGTACTTGGCGATAGATTCAGGAAGCATCTAAAAATTAGGCGAAGACGCATGTGACATAAGATTGAATCTTATGCACTTCGCCACCTTATGTTTATTTGTTAGTTTAATTTCAAAATTTTCCACAGGGTAAACTTTATAAATAGAATCTAAATCAATGCAATAGAATGTTTTAACAATTTTAGATATTTTCAAGAATCTTTTGTGCTTTCAACAATTTTATTCAATAAAGTATCTCTGAGAAGTTTGTACTCTATTTTGATTGATTTTTTAGAATTAGCTTGAAGATTGAGAAGTGAAGACTATGACAGAGTTTAACTTTCATCTTCCTTGGTAAGAACTTGATTGAATTCCATAACGATGATGAATCTGTGTTGTTTTGAATATGCTGAGGTAGTTATGCGTAGTTAATCGCTCTAGTTGATGTGCTAAGATCTCTTGTTGTTGCTAGATTCAATTGTGTATTTCTTGTTTAATAATAGATCGATTCACTGAGTTTTCACGAGTTTATTGAATTACGAGAATAAGAGTTAAGTAATCCTGTTATGATACTTCTTCTAGACCAGAGATGGCGTCTAAGTATCAGATATAATAATAGAAGATTGTTGTTCTAGAGATAGACAAAATAAGATCCAATTTTTACAGATTGAGTTTAATTAGTTAACTACATTGTAGTATAGAGATATATGCGATAGGTTAACTAGGATTGGTTAAATCGAATTGAGAGATCTTTAACTGATCATTTATAATGATCTAGATTGTGAATTTGAATTCTAGAGTCGAATTACACAATTGAAATTGAGAGTATGCAATAGAGATTGGCATATCAACCTGATCTTTGTTGAATCAATTGAATATTGAGTGTTGATTTTCTCATTCATTTACTTTAGTTGTCAAAATCGTGTTAATTATATTTGAACTCTTATGATTGTTATGATTCTGTTACACTGATAATTTCTTTTACAATTCGATCTGAATCTTGATCTAATCATTTCTTTCAAAATAAAAAATCTCTATGGAGACTATATTTTTAAAACTACAATTAGACGTTGATAGAAGTATTGTGTATCAATAAAATTCTTCATCAATTTCTTAATTGATAAGTCTATAATTTACCTATATTGCGATATACTTTATCAGTTTTAATTGGAAGAAATTGAGCTGAAAAGATTGATAATTGAATGAATTTCTTATAATTTTAGGTTATTTTATTGAGACAAAGACTTAGATGAAAATTCGAACAAATGAGCAAAAAAGAATAAATTCGGAACAGAATGACTCAACAGAATATTGTCCAAGTTCATAATGATGGTGAAACCCATAACAAGAGGAAATTAACAATCCCTGTGGAAACAATATCTTTAAAACTACAATTAGACGTTGATAGAAGTATTGTGCATAAATAAAATTCTTTCATCAACTATCTTTGAACATTAATAGAACATATATTAAACATTAAATCACATATATTTATTTATTTATTTGTAACTAATTTTACTACGGAATCCATTCATAGGTTACCAGTGTTATGTCACTCCAGGGAATTCGGTATTCTCTCATTCCTATAAGATAGCATAAACAAACATCTACATCCATCTAAACACTCTCCCCTATAATAAACCTCTCATATCTTGATCACAGGTTTTGCTACATATACAGTACACAACCCAAAAATAAAGAAAGTTAGGAATTATATGGCACAATCGTTACTTAACGAATACAAACTAAATTTATTGAGTTTGAATTATAGTTTCCAACACTTTACTTTATTGAAGTATACCATATGTACTTCAATTTTCATTTACACTTAATTGTACTATATTTTAAACTTACATACTGTGTATAAAATACAACAATATGTGGGCTATTATATCAAAATTAACTGGATAATTCAATTTATAGGAGCTTACAAAAACATTGTTGTCAAATTGGATGTTTTTAATATTACTTTTAACTTATATCTCATTTACCTCCTCTTCTTTATCTCATCTAGTCAATTCGTATAGTTCCACACCCCCACAATAGGCCTTTTTCGATGAAAATGTACCATTTTAGTATATATTTCCTCCATATTTTTCTCATTCATGATGCACTCACCAAATAAGATTATGAAGATTCCACAATCCCAGGACCTAATTATTAATGTACTCAAACAAATGAAATTATGTATTAATTTTCTGATAATATAGAACTATCATATATATATATATATATATATATGATAATTAATTTTGTTGTTTACCCTGGTTTTTATTATGGACACGTCTCGTGTCTAGTTATATTTCATTCCCTCTTTCGGTAGTACGAATCATTATCTCCAAGGCTAATGCTAGATGGGAAATTTCTCGTAGCAACATCGACAATAATGTATGCAACGGATCTAACCATTTCCTCCAGTATCAATTAGTGTCACGATTTAAATCATACAATGTCAAAGTTCTGGTAGGTATGTCAGCAACGACCAGAATCCAGTGTATGTTGTTTTGGTTAAGTGGAAATAAAATCTACAAGCAATATATATAATATATTAAGCATTTTATAAAACAAATACTTAACCATTTTCTAACCAACTTTAATTATCATTCTCTTTCATTAAAATTGCGTTATCATAAAACCTAATAGGGATGTCTCTTACTATCTTTGTACATTAATTGAAGATATGTATTAAACATTAAACCATTTATATATATATGTATATATGTTTGCAACTAACTTTACTATGGAGTACATTCATAGGTTACTTGTGTTACATCACTCCAGGGAATTTGGTATTCTCCCATTCCTATAGGATAGGGTAAACAAACATCTTCATCCATCCAAACACTCCCCCTGTAACAAATCTCTCATATCTTGACCACATGTTTTGCTACATATACAATACACAATCCCAAAATGAAGAAAGTTAGGAATTATATAGCACAATAGTTTACTTAACGAATACAAACTAGATTTATTGAGTTTGAATTGTAGTTTCCAACACTTTACTATATTGAAATATACTATATGTACTTCAATTGTCATTTACACTAAACTGTGCTATATTTTAAACTTACATACTATGTATAAAACATAACAATATGTGGGCTATTATATCAAAATTAACCGGATCATTCAATTTATATGAGCTTCTTTGTGATCTTACCTAAAATAGTGAGTCTATAAACGTCTATCCAAATTCGCTAATAGGCTGATCCATTACCACACACTTGGTTAGTCAAATAAGAGATGCACTAATATGTTGGTCACATAGACAAGCGCGTTAATAAGAAAAATACTTTATATGTAAATAAGTATATACATGTACATATATCAATCTATACTCAAAAGTAATAATTTTGAAAATAGATAGAGTATAGCTCACATTATTGGACAACTAAAAACCTTAAACAAATAACTCACGGAACCATTGTCGACTCTTTGATCCAGTTACCATTGCACACCTAAAATAGAGGACAATATTCAGCAGGGTGTGCACATGAATTTGTTTAAATTATACCCATCTATTACATATAGGAAACACTCCTTATATCTATACCACATTTAAACATACCATTGACATTATGTTATATTCATTGTACTTTTGCCACTCAAAAGCTATCATCCATCCTTCATGACTGAGTTATAAAATGATGTAAACATTAAAGTTACAAATTCTACAATAAATATGATGCAATTGTATGAATATTAAAAACTTAATTTATAAATCAAATTTATTATAACTGATATAATTCATTGACTATGTGATGTAAACTGCTAATCAACAAAATTATTATGTTTCAACAGATGTTAGGTCCTCAAACATCCATTCCACCATTTCATCCATATCGGCAATTATCGAAGTCGAAAAGTCACTAAAAGACAAATATTTTTTTTGTTTCATTGTCGCCATATTTTTTGCCACGATATTGTTATACTTTCGATCAAATGGGTTGTCCACCTTTGCACATTTATGATCGCATATGTCGGGCACAACTTGGTCTCCTGATTTAGTTTTGCATCGTTTATTATAAATAGATGTTCACCTAACATTGTCCACTTGTGACCAACCATTTACCTATCCATGGAAGTTACCATTAAGACTTAATTGCGTTATCAATGTAATAAGTATATAGTGACATAAGTGCTTGTTTTGAAAACCTTATTTATATATATTTTTTTAAAATATGGATAAATATTTGTCATGGTTGATAAGTATGTTTGCGAGCCAAATACTTTTGATCTGTTAAGTATTATGTTTTTGTTGTTGTTGTTAAGCATTTAGATTGATATATTTCTATGTAAACTATTAAATATTAATAGTAATTGTTTGGTTTGATTTATTATTTTAGGGATTTTTGCATAGTGGTGATGGTTTAATAATGTAAGTATTTGATAATTTTTTTCAAATTGCAAAACAAGGATGGCTCCACAACCATGTGATTGGCACAAAAAAAAAGAGGCAATCGACCTACACACGGGCTACTCATTGAATACACATTGTAGATATTCAAGGGTGACCGTAATTATCTAGTGGGTAAAACTTTATGGGGCACAACAAGTATTCTAAAAAAATCTATTTAGTTTCCTCCAACATATGCTGGAAGGAAGTTACTCATTCCTTGCAAAAGCTGCAATTCATATCCTACAACGAGAGGTGAAGGTCAACCAACAACGCCCTGACGATATATGGTTCACTATTGAATACACATAGGTTTAGCAGCTAAGAGTTTTGTCTTCTAATGAGACAAAATTTTGGTAACATAAAAAGTACTAACTTACACAAAGGAGAGTTAGAAGAGACGCCTATCACACGCTGTTTATTTATGTAAGAACATTACAGTTATGCAAATTATAGATCTTATGGGGCATAATGAGTTTGAGAATGAGATAGCAGTGGAAGATATTCTTACAATGACACATGCTACCATTGCAAATGGGTTTCTTCTAACTCGAGAAGACACATCATTGATATCTAATTGGATATGGACACTTGTTGAAGATTGAGCAACGTTCATGGAATTTCCATGGGGGACCTTGGCATACTCCTTGGTATTATATTCATTCCCTTTAGTTGTGAAAGGAAATTCGAAAAGGGTAAAAGAACATATGAATAGGATGTGCTAGTCATTGTTGGTAAGTATTTTTATAACCTTATAAATTCTAATATTTTGCTTTAACTTCCTACCATTTTCACGTATTTAGATAATTTTAGTAGTTTGTAGGTTATAGTAAATAGAATATGATTAACTCATTTTTTTTTATAGTGATGGGCAGTGGAACACATTCCGACAGTTCGATATGATATTATTGGTGAAGAAAATATCAGTAAAGAACCATAACACTAGTATCCTAGGTTCTTAAGGTTTCATGCATTTCGACCATTTTCCTCCTCAAAGTGGCCTTGATGTTTGGAGAAGGTATTTGCATCATTTTCTAGATTGGTTTATTGAATTTCATAATGATTATATATATATATTATTTAATGATTATAGGTAAAAGTATCTTGTCCAGTCCCGATACCAAATGAGAAGGAGGAGGAGCAACTTCCATATTGAGATCATTTAATAGAAATATCATTACTTGAACACTACATTGCAGTGCCTATCCACGAGAAATATTGCTACGATGAAAAGGAGAAGCAACAATTGTACAGGAGCCTCAATGGACCTAGAGACCTAAGCTAGAGGAATCAGAGTCTAAAGAAGAAGCCTTTGAGAATAATATGTTGTTACATGATCTGTAAAGACGGACATCAAGAATGCATGCGCAATGACTCCACAGAGGTCGCAATGAACGATAACAAGGACAAGATAGAGGAGTAACTATGGATATAGAGGTAGATCACAATCTCAGTTTTATGAAGAACATGGTTCTACATAGAGATGACAAAAAAATCTGTGAACCCACGAACCCATGGATACTCATCCACAAAATCCGTGATGGATTCGGGTTTGTGGGTTTGTGGATTTACAGATTTGGATATAATTTATAATCCTCTTTTTACGGTGGATATGGATTTGGATTTGGATACCCTAATCTGAATCCACAAACCCACTATTTGTTTTTAATTTTTTTCAAATGTAACTTTAAATCAATTAATTTTTATTTTATTTGTATTTATGATTTGTATGATGGATATAATTAATTTTTTTACATATTAATGTGTAGTATAATATTATTTATTTATAATATAATACTAATTTAAAGTGTATTTTATTTCATATATAGTAATACCAAATTTTTAGAGTGTATTAATTTTTATTACACATTTTTACATACTATTTCTTATATTTTTATATTTAATTTTTCATTAAAAAAATATAAATAATTGTTAAGATTAAAAAAATATAAATAATTTTTATATTTAAAAAATTAAAATTTGAATTAAATTACCTATAAAAACAATTAAATTATACTTATTTAAAAATCGACTTAATTCATCTCAAAATATTACTTTATATATATATATATATATATATATATCACTCGCAAGCAGAGCAATTAGTTTCCAAGTTAATGAATTTATATATAATTGATGGGAATTATTGAAGTTATTGAAATGTGGATAAGACACCAAAACCAAATCTCATGAAATGTGGACGACAGAGATAGACACAATTTTCAAATCAATCATTATTACTTCATCAACGACTAGATATTTTTTTTAGCTTTCTTCGGGTATCCACGGGTTGAACCCGAATCCATGGATTTAAACTTGACCCGAATCCATTTAAATAGTGTGGATTTGAAACGGATTTGGATTCGGATGTATAAATTGAGTTTGGATTCGGGTTGGTGGATTTGGATTGGATTTCAATCTATTGTCATCCCTAGTTCTACATTGCCTCCGGTTAGAACACATTTTGAAGAAGAGCCACGTCGAAGAAATACGGTTCATTTATATACATTTCCAAGTTGTGTCTAAGTTTTGCTGAAGTTTAGTTATTATTCAACTAGTATCTATGTTATACAAATTTATAGGTTTGTTGTTGTCAGAGCCAAAAAGCTAGGATAATATTAGGACAAACTCAGATTTTAGACGAAATATCAAAGATGGCAAAGTAGTTGACATTTCTAATGTCAACAATGTCAACATTGGCAAACTCACGTCAAGAAGTACCTTATGAGGATGGTGAGAATGTTACAAGACCGATTAATAATGTAGGACAGTTCATAGATTCAAATGAAATAGGTGTTGGAATGAATGATCGTCAAGTGAGCGAAGATTCTACATCCTATTTCTAAGGTTGCAGAACGCATAACAGTAAGCCATAAAATACAAAATGTTGAAGTGATAAGGCACATGAAGGAGAAGATGTGGCACAAGGACCGGTCATTCAACCTGTAGATGAATTGATTCGACTAGA
>CM062391.1:9132290-9344790 GCA_031304145.1 Cardiospermum halicacabum | reverse complement strand
GCGAGAGTGTCATTGATGAAGTTCTAGCGGAATTTGCGCCTGATGATACCGATCGTGTGAGGCGTAGAAGAACACCTTTAGTCTCAGTTCCGATCAATAATAAAAGTACAATTCCAGTCAGTTCTATTAGGACCGAGAATCAGCCGGCAATAGTCTCACCAAATTTGGTTCAGAAGCAGGAAGTTGAAATAGAAATGGGCCCAGCACCTGATAATGAATCGGAAGTTATCGAAGAAGAACAGAGTTCAGCTAAGGAATCAGAGGAGTTGAAATTGGACAGTGATGTGAATGGGGTTTCCACAAAGGAGGATGTGATTCAAGAGAAGGAGGAAGTAAAAGAGCTGAGTAGTTATAAGTTGAATGCGAAAATTGTCATTGAAGAAAAAGACCCTTCATTGTCTGCAAGTGCTGGATGGAAGGCGGTGATCAGTGGCAACGGGGTAGCAGAGGAGGTTAAAACTGGGGTTTTGAATTCTGACGAGCAGGCGGATTTTGAAGTGGATGCGGATGGTACCCTGCCTTTTTACGTTCTCGATGCTCATGAGCAATTTTATGGGGTCAATATGGGAACTGTCTATCTGTTTGGAAAGGTAATGAGACAACTGCCTTGTCAATTACATGTTTTTTGAGGAGTGCTTTTAAATTGTTTTTGCAGAATTGTTTGACATTTTGACCTCCCCTGTAAAACTCACATTGGTGGCCCTTAACTAATTTTTTTTTTCCTTTACTTTTTTCCCGAAACCATGGATTATGGTTAGTTTTGGAAACATGTTACTTTGATGCATTGACTCAAACTTTCCTGACGAGACAGCAATCCGTCAAACATTACTCTTCTGTATGTGTATCTATTTCAACAGTTCATTTATTTATTTAAAGATGGCATATAATTCGGGTTGAAAGGTATGGTTGATTTATGGACATTGCTTCTATTTCATGTCTTTATAATTTCTGATGACTTTGATTATGAATAATTTAATCTATAATTTTGTGACCTGGATGTTTTCTTCTGTTCATTTATCATAATTTGCAGTAGTTGATTATTCTCATTGTCAATACATGTTTAATCTATGATGTTAATAATTGCCTTTTGTCATTGTAAATAAAGGTCAAAGCAGGAAGTACATACCATAGTTGCTGCGTGGTTGTTAAGAATATGCAAAGGTGTGTCTATGCAATTCCAAATAGCTCTCTGTTTAAATCTGATGAGATTATGAAGATGGAAAAAGATGTTGAAGAATCTCGCATTACCCCCTCAGAGTTCAGGACAAAGCTTCAAGTAAGTATATATATCAGTATGATTGGTAAATATTATTTTAGCTTCGCTGTGATTTTTTTTTTGCCTGTCTTAATATTTTTTCTTTAATTGATATTGGTACTTTATTGTTTTACTGCTTACTCTAGGACATGGCTTCAGGAATAAAAAGTGATGTGGCACAGAAGCTGATAGATCTTAATGTGTCAACTTTTAGCATGACACCTGTCAAGGTTAGCGATACGTTTGCGCATGCCAAAGTATTACCGTGCTACACACTTACTGTGCACAATTCATAGGGTTTCATTCCAATTTTTTAAGATATTTTTCCAGGTTTTGATTTACATATTTATTGGATCTTACAGAGGAGATACGCGTTTGAGCAATCTGATATACCTTTTGGGGAGAATTACGTGCTCAAGGTCAATTATCCATTCAAGGTATAACAATATATATATATATATATATATATATATATATATTCGAGAAGTTGACATTTCCCTGTTTATATTTATGCTTCAACATGTACCCATGCTTACTTATGGAAAGGAATTACAGAAACTTATTTGACTGTATATTATGGATTATCACTCTTTCAGGACCCACCACTTCCAGCAGACCTAAAAGGAGAAACTTTCAGTGCTCTGCTTGGAACTCATACTAGGTAAAATTAGTTACTGTATCTTATTCAAACAACATAGTATGTGAAATATTGTGTTATCAACAAACTAAATTGGTTTAATGGTTATAGCCTTGATGACAATACTTTTTTTTTTTTTTTTGAACCAATTGATGACAATACTTGATTCGATATATGATTAATATGTGAATTTGAGATTGTATTTTAGCCAGAATTGCCAAACCAGTGCATTTGTACTTGTGAGAAAGAAACATGCTGACTACTGTAACTTTGCAGTGCCTTGGAGCTTTTTCTTGTTAAGAGAAAGATTAAGGGACCATCTTGGCTATCAGTTTCCAAGTTTACCAATTGCCCTCCTCCTCAAAGAGTGAGCCTCACACATTTGGCCATTTTCTATTGTTTTATGACTATTAGATCATTGTAGTTTATTAGCAATTTAAATGTGCTTACTATTGGACAGGTGAGTTGGTGTAAACTTGAAATTGTTGTTGACTCTTCCAAAGATGTACAAGTTTTGTCTTCCTCAAAGATTGCAGTAGATCTTCCTCCAGTAATCGTTACAGCAATTAATTTGAAAACTGTTATAAATGAGAAGCATGATGTAAATGAAATTGTTTCTGCATCTGTTATCACCTGTCACAAGGCTAAGGTTTGTCTTTCAAATCCTTGTAAATAGTACTGCTCTAATTTCTGGCACATGTTATGGTTTCTTTTAAAATGCATTATTCTTCTTTATGTTGCCTTATTTTCTTTTCAAAGTTAGTATTCGAAATCACACAAGATTATATTTGCCCCTATGAAAAGTCACATATCAACTGAATGTTGAAGTTTGATAATATGATATTCTGTTTGATATGGGAGTTATGTTTTAGAGAAGTTCTGTATTGTTCTGTTGCATGACTTGTTAGAATAAATTTCTACTGAACCTCATGGTTTCATGTTTTCTACAGCTGTTAACCTCATTTATGGCATTGATTATATTTCTTTGTTTTATTGACTTGAGGGATGGTATGTTTGAGTAATTCATCCCCTATGAGATTCTTTAGTCATACTTTGAGAAACAATTGTTCAGAGAAAAAATGTTTTACTCTTATACTTCATTTCCTTTAAAAGGTTTTAGGCATGTATTTTCATATCAGATATATTATTTGCCGATAAAATAGTTCCATTTTTGCATCAGTGTGTTTTTCCTCTATCCCACTCAAAGTGTTCTGAACTAAAATAAGCTAACTTTTCTCCTTTACATGACAGATTGATTCCCCCATGTTGGCCTCAGAATGGAAGAAACCTGGTGTCTTAAGCCATTTTACTGTAGTCCGCAAGCTTGATGGAGGCATATTTCCAATGGGATTCAGCAAAGAGGCCTCTGAGAGAAACTCAAAAGCTGGTTCTAATGTTTTGTGCTGTGAAAGCAGGCAAGTGATGGCAGAATCTTTTGTTTTCTTGTAATTTATTTTCCGCGTTGCAATTAACTTTTGCATTTGATTGCACCCTTTCAAGTATAATCAATATTATTTTGTACAGTGAGAGGGCTCTGTTAAACCGCTTGATGATTGAATTATACAAGTTGGATAGTGATGTTTTTGTTGGACATAATATATCTGGATTTGACCTGGATATTCTCCTACACAGATCACAGGTAAGATGTGAATACATTGTACTGAACTATTAAATAAGAGTTATTTCATAGATTTTTTTTTTTCCACGAAATGATGTAAAATTGGAGAATTTTTATTTTAACACATCATGAAAATAACTGCATGTTAAAAGGAGATGAACTTCATTTTTAAATGGTACAACTCACTCACTTGACACAATTATTGGATGCAATGAAAGTTTGAACTGTTTGGGTTTAAATTATTAACTTTATGAGGCAGTTGTGTTTGCTTGATGTTTCTTTTCTAAAATTATCCTTTTCAGCTATTACAGTGAGAAACTGGAGCATATATATTTATATGTGTGTGTATGTGATTCCTTAGCTTATCTTTTTATCTTATATTAGAGTGTCAGGTCCTGTCGCACTGCACAAGAAGTTTTTTGTGTATTTAGTTACAGTCATCCCTAATTTACCATCTCATGCTTGCCTTCTGGTAATTTGAAGGCTTGCAGGGTGCCAAGTAGCATGTGGTCCAAGATTGGCCGTCTTAAGCGTTCTGAAATGCCTAGGCTTAGTAAAGGCAGAACCATATTTGGGTCTGGAGCAAGTCCAGGTATCATGTCTTGCATTGCGGGTCGGCTCTTATGTGACACGTACTTGTGTTCCCGAGATCTACTTAGAGAGGTATGGCATTCAGAATGCTAGACTGACATAGTGCATTCCATTGCACTTAAAATTATGTTGGTAATACTTGCTTCTGTATTTTCAGGTAAGTTATTCTTTGACGCAATTGGCTAAGACTCAGTTGAACAAAGATCGGATGGAGATTGCCCCACATGATATTCCTAAAATGTTCCAAACTTCAGGATCTTTGACAGAGCTTGTAAGTTCCAATGTTTGTTTCTTGTTTGAAATTTATTGTTGATACTGTTCTAGGTCCTGCTGTTTTAGGTCAGGATATCAGCAAAAGTAAAAATAGTTATTTTGGAAATGACTTTTGTAAAATAAATATTTAACTAATGTTTTCTATTTTTCAAAGATATTGGCCGTTTTTGCAGTAAAAATATGTTAGTGTAAACATGAGTGTGTTGCGGTCCAAGTTTCTTGCAAATGATTCCTTGCAATTGTTTTATTTATAAATAATATTGTAACTTGAATCAATATCTAGTCTGATGAAATGATAGTAATATGATCCTCACTATGCTTGTAATGCTGTCAGATTGAATATGGTGAAACAGATGCATGGCTATCTATGGAGCTCATGTTCCATTTGAGCATTCTTCCCCTCACACGTCAACTGACTAATATCAGCGGCAACCTTTGGGGAAAGACTCTTCAAGTGAGTGTTTACACTATATATATAATTATTTCCTATGTGGGCATAATAAAAACCTGTATTTTTCAACTTCTCCACTCAGGGTGCTAGGGCACAAAGAGTAGAATATCTTCTGTTACATGCTTTTCATGCCAAGAAATATATTGTCCCAGACAAGATCCAATCTCATGTAAAAGACGCAAAAACAACAAAGCGGAAAATAAATCGAGGTGCAGAGCACAAAAGTGCTCAAGATTTTAATCCTGACGATGCAAACTATGAAGACGATGCTTCACATGATGAACCCAAAAAGGAGAAAAAGGGTCCTGCTTATGCTGGAGGATTGGTCTTGGAGCCAAAAAAAGGTTTATATGATAAATACATATTGCTTCTGGACTTCAACAGTCTTTACCCTTCCATCATTCAGGTATACAAATATGTTGCCTGTCTTATGCTCTTACACATTTATAATGAAATCACTCAGTTTGTGCATAAGAGAATGTGAGCGTATTTGCTAAGGGATGCTGATTTCAATTTATTTGATGTTTCCATTTGCAACAAAATTGCAGGAATATAATATTTGCTTCACAACTGTGGAAAGATCTGTGGATGGAATACTTCCACAGTTACCATCCAATAAAACGACTGGAGTTCTGCCAGAGGTATGGTTTTATTTATTTAGTTGAGTTATTGCATGTAGTTTTGTCAAGACTAATGGAAAACGACAACAATCAAACTCCTCTCTCTCTCTCAATAATTTTTTTATTTTTATTATTTATTTATTTATTTATTTTAACAAATTAGCACTATATTTGAACTTCAAATGAAAATAACAGAAATAATGATTTTCTAATCTTCAAATAGCTTTTGAAGAAGATAGTTGATCATTTATTCTCTAAGTTTCAATATTTAAAGGATTCAAGTTTAGCTGATGAAAAATTAGAGAGGAGTTAAATCATTTGCAGATTCATCAGAAACATAAAAATACCTGATGAGTGCTTGTTCTTGTACCCTGATTTCAGCTTAACCTGTCTTTTTGTGTCAATTTTATGTTAAGATGATGCTGAGTTCATGAGCATGTCATAAAATGAGATTTTCCATTTTTACGCCTGTAGTTGCTTAGGAATTTGGTTCAGAGGAGAAGAGACGTCAAATCATGGATGAAAACTGCATCAGGTCTCAAGTTTCAGCAGCTTGATATTCGACAGCAAGCATTAAAACTCACGGCCAATAGGTCTCTATTTATCACAATTCTTTGGAGTTAGCTAAGTATATTTTAGCATGTCAGTTTGTGCCATTGCAACTATAATTTTGTTTATTCTCACTTTAAATGGCTGTTCCGTGCATGCAGTCTGTATGGATGCCTTGGTTTTTCTAATTCAAGATTTTATGCAAAGCCTCTAGCCGAGCTGATAACACAACAAGTAAGAGAAACATCTATACGAGACTGGAAACATCTTGCCAAGCATCCTTGATTTTAACTTTCAGTTACACATTGACATGTAATATTTTCATATTTATCATTGAGCTTGTTCAATGACTGTGCAGGGAAGGGAGATTTTACAGAGTACTGTTGATCTTGTTCAGAATAATTTGAACTTTGAGGTAATAATCTATTTTACAGATCATATCTGAATTATGAACAGTGCCATATTTCCTTTCTCTTGCATGAATTTCTATTATATATATATATATATATATATATATTTATATTTATATTTATATCCTTTGAAGGATGCATTCGACTTGAATTTGGCAGGTTATTTATGGTGATACGGATTCAATTATGATTTACAGTGGACTAGATGATATTTCAAAAGCAAAAGCTATTGCTAGAAAAGTCATTCAGGAGGTGAGTTTATTGTTACCCTTGTATGTATCATCTTGCCATGTAGATGTAGTACATTGTTGCACAAAAAATTACTGCATTGCCTGCTTATTCTTTTGAAGTTAGTTACATTATTTAGTCGCCCCTTTTATCTCTTAAGATGACCCAGATTAAAAATCTAGGATATGCCATTTCTTTGTGCAACTCTCTTGTATTTTAATTCCTATGCAAAATAACTTTAAGCCAGAGCTATATCTGTGATTTGGAAACAGTATTATACTAATATTTTTTTGGGGTTCTTCAAATACATAATTCTTAAGTAAATGCCTGCTTAAACAGTATCCATTACTTTTTTCCGCTCTCTTCTGGTTCTATGTAAGATGCAGCTTTTCTTTCCCGTTTTAGGTAAACAAGAAGTATAAAAATCTAGAAATTGATCTAGATGGTTTATACAAGAGGATGCTGCTACTCAAGAAGAAGAAATATGCAGCAGTTAAGGTGCAGTTCAAAGATAATACAACTTACGAGGTACCTCAAAGTTACTTTTCTATGGTTTCTTGGAACTTCAAAATAAAGTCTACTTAATGAACACTTAGCATGGTACTTATGGCCCCTATATCCTACAGATTAGATATATGTATAATTGTGGTGTACAGTTCTTTTTCTATGAAGATATTTTAGGATGCACTTACTTTTGACTTCTCTCTAATCTACTTAAGATGGTGTGCAGAGTTGTTTTATATGATATTCATGTTTGTTTTAAGAAATGTTCTCTCTTTGATGTAAACACTGGTGTTGTGAATGTAGACATAGCATCTATCTTCTTGCAGATATACTCTATCTTCATTGAAGGAGGGTGTTTAGCAAATTATTATGAGTTGTACGTCCAAGTTTGATATCATGATTTTTCTATTCAATCAAAATCACTATTTTATGGATTTAAATTTACACACATTAAGTGTGCTTCAGTTGCTTTTGTTTTGACTTCTATGTCCAAAAATGAAGGTAGCTATCTTTTACATCATTTTAGATGCCTAACTCTAGGTAAGGGATTAATCTGAAAATGTAGGTTATTGAGCGCAAAGGTCTCGACATGGTTCGTCGTGATTGGAGTCTACTGTCCAAGGAAGTGGGAGATTTCTGCCTGAATCAAATATTGTCTGAAAGGTGTGCTGTGCACTTCTCCCCATTGTTACTTTGCTGGCATAATGGTGCCGAAGCTTCTGAGAATCTTAATCTGTATATTGTGCTTATTCCTCTGCAGATCATGTGAAGAAGTGGTAGAATCCATACATAATTCTCTCATGAAGGTGAAGTCATATTATATTTCTGAAAATCTGTAGCTAGTTCACTGTTTAATATTAGTAGAGGTATAATTTAATGTACACATGCTCTAAAACTTTAACTTCACTGTGAAGTTTAGCTTCTTTAGCTGATTTTGGACTACACTCATATCTTACAGGTACAGGAGGATATGAGAAGTGGACAAGTTGCACTTGAGAAATATGTGATCACCAAGTCATTGACTAAACCACCTGAAGCTTATCCTGATTCCAATAGCCAGCCCCATGTTCAAGTAAGCTTAATTTACTATAATCTCTCTGCTTTATAATCTGAGTTACCTCCTATTTATGTACTTTCTTCCACCCTATCTTTCTAAGCAAATGCAGGTAATTTACTTTTGCGAATATTTTCCAGGTGGCGTTGAGATTGAAGAGAAGTGGTTACACCAGTGGTTGCTCCGCTGGTGATGCAGTGCCATACATAATTTGTTGTGAACAGGTTGGGATCTTTATAATCATATCTGTCAAAGTTGGCAGTTACTGAAGTTGGTTCACAGAATCTTATGTTTAAAAACTGTTGTTTGCACAACACATTTCTTACTCCTTATCCTTGACAGGGTATAAGTTCAGGTAGTTCTACAGGGATCGCCCAGCGGGCTAGACATCCTGAAGAATTAAAAAGAAATGAGGGAAAATGGTTGGTTGATATTGAATATTATTTATCACAACAAATTCACCCAGTGGTATCTCGATTGTGTGCTTCAATTGAGGGCACAAGTCCAGAGCGTTTAGCTGATTGTTTAGGACTTGACTCATCCAAGGTAAAAGCAGCAGCCAATAGTAAATTACAGTTTAGTTTATTTACAAGTTTTCTTATAATTTTAAATTCTGGTTTCACTTAGTTTCGAAGTAAATCAAGTGAAGCTATCAACAATGATTCTGCAAACTCCCTCATGTATGCTTTAGATGAAGAAGAGAGGTAATATTTCTTGCATTAAGCTGCTGATATTGTGCCCATGTTATATCTGAATTTTCTTTGGTAGTCAATGTTTAAGTGAAGTTTTAAATTATTGATTGTGTTGTGTCAAGTGCTTGAAGGTACTTCACTCAAATTTGACTTAACTGACTAGTATTCAATTAAACTTAACTAATGAATTGATGTATGACAGATACCGGGGTTGTCAGCCAATGATTTTATCTTGTCCCAGCTGTTCTACTGCTTTTGAATGTGCAGCTGTTGTCCATTCTGTCATGCCGATCTCTGAGAAGTCACCAAGGCCCGAAACAGAGTGCGGTTTTTGGCGTACATCACGCTGTCCTAAATGCCCAGAGGAAGGTGGCATTGGTAGAATATCTCCTGGAATGATAGCCAACCAGGTATTTTTCTTACTGTGCCTTTTGAAACTGCTATAATTGCTCAGACAGATGTGAATTTTTTTTTTACCATTAGCCAAATACAGTTTAAATATCTTTTGCTTGCTATGGGCCTGTCAACAATGATTTGCAGCTGTATGTGAACACTATGAAAAAAATGTTAGACATCAGCATTACCTACAGAATTCATGCTTTTGATAGCTTTTAAGGATGCTTGCTTATTTCTTGTTTGCATGACAGGTTAAAAGACAAGTGGACGGGTTTATCTCAACTTACTATAAGGGTTTAATGACGGTAATATATCATCAATGATATTATTATCGAATTATTATTTATAAATGATCTCACTGTCATTTTGTATTGTTGTCAGTGTGACGACGAAACCTGCAAATATACCACACGATGTCTGAACATGCGGGTGGTTGGTGATTCTGAAAGAGGCACAGTCTGTCCAAACTACCCTCGCTGTAACGGACATCTCACAAGACAGGTTTCAATCAAAATCTCGTAAAGAAATGTTTCTTTTAACAAAGTTCCCAAATTGATTCCCCGAGTATTATAATTTGCATTCAACAGTATACTGAAGCGGATCTGTACAAGCAGCTTTCCTACTTCTGCTATGTGTTAGACACAGTACACTGCATAGAGAAGGTTATCTAACTTTTCAATATCACTTTGTATGATTTATTGTGTATAGGTCTTATGTGGAATTTATCTGATATGCAGATGGACGCAAATGCTAGAATGCCATTGGAAAAAGAGTTGAGCAAGATTAGACCATTAGTTGCTTTGGCTGATTCACTTGTTCAAAGGACAAGAGACCAGTGTGGCTATGGGTGGGTACAGCTCAGTGATTTTGTTGTCACTGTATAATGCTTTTTGTGTTCGTTTTGTATATATTATGTATCATGTAAACTATGCAGTATTTGTTATTGTTGAAACACTATTGACGGGAAAACTTTTCAATTAGCGTTTTAGATAGCGTTTAAATTATATATTAGTTTTTTTCAAAAAAGCGTGTTTGGTAATAACGTTTCAATTAACGTTTAGCATTTTAATTAGCGTTTAAAATAGCGTTTAAAAAAGCTATCATAAATAGCTTTCAACCCAAACATTAATATTGATTTACCTTAATCTTTATTTTATATATAATTATATATTATCTTCTGAATTATAATTATATCTGTAATAAATAATTTTATATGTAGCAGCTAATTTAAAAACTAAAATTAATACTAAAATGAATTTCTCGGTTCTTCAAATGAATTACTATTTTGATTTTCACAATAACTTTGCCATAAATATGTGCTTGTATAATAATGAAGATAATTATGAATATGTCATTTATATGTTCTCTTCCAACTGATCCATATATAGGATAATTTGGATCCACCCAAGCTAGTTGATTTTGATGTTGTGAAGAAGGATAACCAAATATGTCGTAGCTCCCATAATGACCATAGTATGGAACATTATAATTTGATCCTGATCCTGACCAAGGTTGACTATTAGAAAAACTTGAGTCTGGTTGCATTCCTCTTTGTGATTGCAAATCTGATGAATAATTATGTTGAGTGTCCATACTCATTGATGAGAAAGACGTTAAAGATTCATCATTCAATTGCTGCCTTCCAAGACTTTCTTGGCCACCATATTCATTTCCTCTATGTCTATCTTCAGTTGGATAAAAGTGTTGACCGATTGTAATAGATGGATATAATGGTGGGCTAGGGTGCAAAGAGAATGTTCATTCTCCATAACGTCCTCCACCATTTCCTCCACCATCAACTCCACCACTAACTCTACCACTATCATCTCCGGTGCTACTACTTGAATTTTCATTGTCATCAGAGGAACTGCTTATTCCAACTTCTTCTTCAAAAACCTGTTCAACATTAATTCCACATTCTCTTGCATACTCAGCAACACATGGATCAGGATTTCCTTCTACATCATTTAGGTGGGCAGATGTAACCCATGGAAAAATAGGATTCCCAATTCCAACACTTGTTTCCAGAGGGGACTCAAAAATATCTGTAAAGTCCATTTGATTTGTCTCTTCTCCACTTCTATCAGCAGCCATATCTCTTATCTTCAACTTCATATTATAAGAGCAAAATACAAGTTTTTCAATATTTGTATAAGCAATGCGGTTTCTCTGTTTGGTATGAACTAATGCAAATGTGCTCCAATATGAAGATGAAGCTGTTTGGGATAGTATTTTTATTGCAATATTTTTCAATGATGGAGCACTATATCCATACATAACCCACCAATCCGCTGAAAAAATATAAAAGAAAAATATCAAAATAAATAATTTTTTTTATGTTGTATATTGAAATAATCATTAGAATAAAATTGTGTACCTAGTTGCATTTTGCTCCTTGATGCGATTGCTGCCGGATCACCAAAACTTTTCCTTCCACCTTTAAAGTAAGTCAACTAGTTGTTTAAAATAATACTTTAAAAATAATATAGGAAAACCATATTTCAAAATATGCATAAATTTAAAAATAATTGGAGTTTAAATACACATTTATGTATAATTGTACCTCATTACCAAAACTGGAAATTCCTTGAGCTTCTTGATCCAATTGTATATATACCTTATGCACAATTTGGATAAGATTTGGGTCGTCTCCAAGCTTATTTTTATATTGAAAATGTGGATTTAAATAATAAGCTAACAAAAAAGATATAAATATTTAGTATCATAATTAAATTCAATTAGTTAATATAAAATAACAAAAATACAACATACCTGCAGCATGTATAGGCTGACTAAACATACTCTCCCATCGATTTTGCATAATGCTCTGCACCCATTTATTTCCCATTTGAAGTGAAATCCTTTCAATCAATGTGCGCACGACTTCATACAACATAGGCATAGTAGGGATAACTTTAGTGTCAACCAACCTTAAAACTGTATAAAGTGGTTCGTATATTTTGACCACAAGAGCAACAGAATCCCAAGAGTCATTATCAAGGACTTTTTGTTCTATTTTCTTGTCATTTTCTGTTTTGCTCAACCGATTTGTAGCCATGCGTCACTGGTGAACAACCGTTTCAAGTTTGTTTTCTTCTGCAAAAGGCTATTCAAAGCAAGATAATTGGTGGCAAACCGTGTTGCACCGGGTCGAATTAACTCTCCTTGACAAACCTCTCTCATTTCAGAAAGCAACCATCCATGATTATAGATGAAGTTTGTTATACCTCTAGCTTTATTTATGGTGGTTGCAATCGTATCTTTCTTTCCAATGTCTTCAAAAATCAAGTCCATGCAATGTGCTGCACAAGGTGTCCAAAATAATGAATATTTTTTCATCATTTTCTTACCTATTTTTACAAACGCCGATCCATTGTCTGTAACAATTTGCACGACATTCTTCCTTCCTCCATAACATCCTTCAACAACCCACAAATATATTTATGGTCTTTTAGTTTATTGGAAGCATCCACAGATTTGAGAAAAATTGTGCTTCCTTTGCAATAAATCATGAAATTGATTATTGATAATTTAGTTGGCCCTGTCCATCCATCACACATTATAGTGCATCCGTATGTCTCCCATTTGCACCTAAAACTTTCCACATATTTTTTGATATCCTTATATTCCCTGTCTAAATATTTATTTTGAATTTCAAAAGGTGATGGTGGCATAACTCATTGACCTGCAAAATTAAGAAAAAAAAAAATTGTATAAGAGTAAAATAAATAAAATTGATCTTAATTAAGAAGAAAAAATTACCTGCTTCTTGGATTGAAGAAATCATATTTTTGAAATGAGGAGAGCTTGCTTTATGTGCAGGGACATTCTCATAAATAAAATTTTTAAATATCATTCTTTCCATCTTTTCTCTTAAGCTACTCCTGTAAGCATATCCTTCAAGTTTTTTTGTTTTCCTTTTGAGGATTTATGCATAGAATGTATAATTGGAGGTGACTCACGGACACTTTGTGTATGGCGAAATTGTGATAGTTGGTTACTGCCTCCAAATCCTGCAGTGTTCCATCTATTTGAGTTCTCATTTTCTATTATTCTTATCTGATCTCTTTCAAATTCAGATGCTTTAAATGCACACAATGCCGCAATATAACCCTCACGTTCATTAGGATGCAAATCAGATGGGATTTGATATATGTTATCTTCATCTTTATCATCATGTGATTATCCTAATTCACCTCTTAATTCATTTTTAATATCATCAAACAATGCTGCTTTTTTTTGTTTCATTTTTTCTTATTTATTCGACAAATCAATTATTTCTTTTTTTACTTCAGGCGGTACATTTGGACATTGTTTTACATTTCGATAAACCTCGACACAAGTTAAATGCAATTTAAATCGTGTTATTCCACCACTTTGCATCACATGACCACAAAATTTACAAATAGTCCCAAATTTGTTATTCGGAATTTTATCGCAGTATTTCCATGCAGGATCACTTTTGTTTTCAGACATTTTATTATAATAAAAGTTCTTGTACCATTATTTTTACCATAAATTAATCATTTAAATAAATAATACACAAAAATTAAGTTTAAATTATAAAATTTAAGTTTCTCATATATTATTTAAGTTTTACATTTATATATTATGCTAAGTGTTATTTATATTTATATATAATAAATATGGATTTAGTATTTTTTTCTTTTTTTAAAATTTTATTTTTATATGAACTTCCTTTAAAATGATTTGTTAAGAGTAATTAATAATTAAAATTTTTATTTATTTTTAAAGGAAGTTCATATAAAATTAAAATTTTAAAAGAATATTTTTTTTTACATATTTATATATAAATATAAATAACACATACTTGATATATAAATTTAAAAATTAAATAATAGATTAATATAGAATGTGAAAATGAAAGGAGTGAATTATTTACCTAATTGATGAGTTGAAAATGAGAGTTATGGATCTTACGGAGAAGTTGAAGACTCTTTTTTTTTTTTTTAATGGTTGTCGGAAAAGTAGGAGGGTGAGGGTGAAGGTATAAGATGGATACTTAGAAAATGAGAGAAGATTTATTGTTGGAGAAATGGAAGCAGTGTAGAGAAGGTGAGTGTGCATTATTGGTTTTTGTAGGTAGTAGTGTAGTGTTTATACAACAAGATTATTATTATTATTATTATTATTATTTTAAAAAGAAAAAATCTCAATTTCAGATTGCCATTGGATAAAATTTATCTAAAAATCTTATCTATATATATTTTTTATTTTATCCGAAATCTGCCACCTTTTTTAAAAATATTTATTATTATTATTTTCTAAATTATTACTTTAAATTTTATTAATATTTTAATTTTTACCATTCAATTTTTACGTACACGTAAATTTACTAATGAGTAATAGCATATAAAAATCAATTTTTAAAATACATTAATTATTAATTTTAAAATTATTATTAAGAAGTATTAATTATTTATAAATATATCGGAATATTTTGGATAATATCGAAAAATATCGGGAATATCGAGATATTTTATGGATATATCGGATTCGATATGGGTATTCCGGAAGATATGGGATATTCAGACGTATCGTTACCGGACCTTTTGAAATTTAGATAATATCGGGATAATATCGGTTATCTTATCGATATTTAAAATCTTGTATATATATAAAATTAAATATTTAATAATTATTATTTTATATAATAATAATAATAATAATAATAATAATAATAATAATAATAATAATAATAATAATAATAATAATAATGATCTAATAGACAAGTTTAGATTTGTGTAGATAATATTCGAAATAACTTTGTAAACGTTCTAAACATTGATTTTACTTTTGTATACGGTTTGGCTGCTTTTTTTTTTTTTTTTTTTTTTTTTTTTTTTTTTTAAATTTAGATTTTATTTTATTTTATTTATTTCAATCAAAACTCTAATGAATTTAAAATATGTATGGAATAATTTATAATATAGTGTTTAGAGTTTTTAATGGAATTTTATAAATACTAGCACAATTTAAAATCAACATATAAAGAGTATTTATAAAATTATTCTAACAATACATCACACAAAGTATTATTTATATTATATTATTTAATAATATTAATATTTAATAATTTATGAAAGATTTTTTTATTGTTAGTCTTAATTAAAAAAATTGTTTAAAGATAAATTTTTTTAATTTATTTTAATAAAAAAATAACTTGATTAATTTTATTAGTTAATTAGTTATTTATTTTTTCATGATTTAAAGTATTGATTTTATTAATTTTTTCTTAATAAAATAATTGTATATTTGTGATATATATTTATGTTATTTGAGTTTTATCAACTAATTAAAATGCTAACTTTATTCTTATTTCTCAACAAGAATATTTATTTTCATAGCATTAAGATTTTTGTTTTATTTTATAGTTTTGTGTTTAACTGGTAGTTTTAATAAATAATATTTGGTAAAATTATTATTTTATTTAACTAATAAAACTCAAATGACATAAATGTGGATAGTGTATACATGTATAGATGTCATTATTTTTTAAATTAAATTAAACACTTAAAATCGTGTGAAAAATAAATTAAAAAAATAATATCAATTAAGCTCTCATTTTATTTAAAAATAAATTAATAAATTACCTTGAAAACATATTGATTAAAAATAATAATGAAAGAGATATTTAATAATATTTATTTATATAATAATTTATAACAACAATAATAGTCGTCCAAATTGTTATTTAGATTATTTATGATAAGAAAGTGTATATATATATATATATATATATATACTTACTTTGACACCTAGTGTCAAAGTATTAAACTTACACCAGATCTCCTACCGTCAATGCAGAGAAAGTTGAATGGTTGAGATATTTTATTTTTCTTTCTTTAGTTCTCTCTCATCTCTTTTCAATATCAATTATTACTTTCTCTCTCCCATTAAAAGCCATAATTCTCTTTTAAAAAATTATTTAAAAAAAAAAAAATCTTTATTTTTAATTCATTCCAACCGTCATCTTTATATTTATATGACCAAACTATATATATAAACCAATTGAATTTTTAATATAATAATATAATTAATTATTAATTCATTTTAAAAATAAACAACTCAATATAACACTCAACAACTCTTAAAATTGATTATAAAAAACTAATAATTTGCAAACTATTGACACTGTGCACTCGAATTCCATCACAAACTCTTTAACTTTTCAAATATATTGCATATCACTTTGAATTTCATCAAAACTTTTCAAAATAATTTATTTATAGTAATCTTCAAAATCATTTTGGTTTGTATAATAATATAATCACACATCAATATAACTACAAAATATAATCACATAAATCATTAAATATAATATCATCTATTAGATCCAAATACTTTTTCCACAATAATAATTAAAACTCTGAACTAACGCAATATCTCCAATTATAATAATATTGTCAGTCACATTTAACACATCTTTACTAGTAAGTCAAACCCATTATTCTGAACCATGTTCTTGTTCATGATCTCTAGAAATGTCAAAACTTGAAATAATAAAACTATTCAAATATATTTAAAAAATGAACAACTAACGTGATTTCTTACAGCTAGTTTGGTCATATAAATATAAAGATGACGGTTGGAATGAATTAAAAATAAAGATTTTTTTAAAAAAATAATAATTTTTTAAAAGAGAATTATGGCTTTTAATGGGAGAGAGAAAGTAATTATTGATATTGAAAAGAGAGGAGAGAGAACTAAGGAAAGAAAAATAAAATATCTCAACCATCCAACTTTCTCTGCATTCACGGTAGGAGATTCGGTGTAAGTTTAATACTTTGACACCAAGTGTCAAAGTATCCCTCCTATATATATATGAATATGAATATGAACTAGTAGTAGTACCCGTGCGTTGCACAAGTGATTTGGATAATATATATATATATATATATATAAATTAATAATTTATAATGAATTGAAAATAAATTATTTATATTTTATTAATTTTTTAAAATGGTGTAATTAATAATTTAAATTATTTTTAAAAATAAACTATAATTGTTTATTAAACAATCATAATTTTTTTAATATTACAATTCATTCACTCCGACATTTCTTTATTAATTTTTAATATAACTTTAGTCGAAGATAATTGAATGATAACATTGTAGTGGGAAAATAACCTACGACCTTTACCCATTGTTTGGATGACTTCCAATGTAGTTTTATAAAGTATGGTTTAATATGGTACGGTTTAATATAGTATGGTTGGAACCATCAAATTGTATTTGGATATATGGTTTTATAAAGTATGGTTAGCACTATAGAATTTTTAATTTTGTTTGGTCTGGGGTATGGTATGGTTTATTTAAATATAAATGACAATAATACCTTTTCATATCTTAAACTTAATTTTTATTTTTTATTTTTTAAATAATCACATATAATATTGCAAGAAATAAAAAAAATAATATTAAGCTACTAAAATACAATCTACAATAATATAAAATTTTCATATCTTCCTTGACAAACACAACTAAAAATAGTAAGAAAATAATTTTATATCTAAAAAACAATTTTATATCTAAAACATAAAAGTTAAACCTATACTATTTTAAGTCTCATCATCACAATAAAATAAATTTCAAACATCAACAATTTTAAAGTTCATAGTTCTAAAGTTCATAACATAAACGTTGAAAAGAACTAATATCCAATCTGACAAAAATAAAAGGAAAAAAAAGAAGAAAAACTTGATAAACAAGTGAGAATCCAATTTCAAAATCGAGAAGTGTTTTGAATATTTTGTTGAAATTGAGTGTTCGTGATTTTTAATTGAATGTAAGTCTAAAAGACTAAAGGGTAATTTTGTAATTAAAAAATATCTGTAGGATAGTTTGAGATTGAAAAATATTTCAACCATGTCAACACACCGATTTGGTGGTTTAAAAAAAAAGGCACAAATTGAACCATGCTGAACCATGGAGAACCCTCAAAATAAAAATGGAAGTGCAACCAAACATGGTGTGGTTTAGTTCTAACCAAACCATACCACCAAAAACCTTCCATCCAAACAAGGGGTTAAGGGTCAAAGGTAAGGTTTTAGCACCAAGAAGATTTCAGAGTTCCACAAGCAAAATGGGCTAGAGCCCAAGACCAAGTCAATTCGGCCAAAACCGCCTTCGACTATAACTATTTCGGCCGAAATAGATCCACCTGTACTAGGCCCAACAGGCCTTCGGCCGAAGCAAGCGCAAGAGGCCCAACAGCCATTTTCAGTCAAAGAAAGATGACACAAACCCAGCAGCCTTCCAGACAATGTGAAAGGGCCCGAGCCCAATCCGCCTTGCATACGGTTTCCTAAATCAAATCCAACTGAGATATCCTTCTCTCAATACAATAGAGAGACCTAGTTCACAAAAGATAAGGAGTCTTAATCCATTAAAAATAGGACCCAGATATCTCCTATAAATAGGGGGTAGGGATGATTGTAAAAAGATCCGATTTTTATTCATTAGAAAAAAACTTTGTGAGATTGTCGCAATCTTTGGCTGTGGTTTATTTGGCACCACAGTTTGGCGCCCATCGTGGGGCTCGAACCCACGACTACGAGGTTAAGAGCCTTGACCTATTCTGATATGCAATTCCACGTTCACAATACAGATCCACAAACGTCATAGTCACCGCCGATAAAACCTCATCACCGCTTCGCCATTCATAGACGCATCGATCACTGTCTCCTCCTAATCGCCACTGCAAGACAATCACAATTCCACTACTGTTGGCAATCACGATTTGTATATAACGGGCGGGTTAGGGATCAACGAGTGCTCGATATGTAAAGAGGGACCCGTCCGATTCATTACAAGAATTAACATTCCTCCAACTGAACTTGTAGATTCAACCAATAATATCCTTTGTATATTATCAATTGAATATCATCATGATTTGTCCCCCAAATTGAAGATCTTGACACATGCTCTGATCAATGCCAAAATGAATTGGTGTGATCAATTTCCAGAAATATCATCTTGTGTTCCAAATTAAACAAGCTTTTGTGCAAGACGGTCATAATCTAAAGAAAATTTATACATCTGGCATTGTTGATAGATTCCTACAACTTCGATACCTTGAGATACGTGGATGCCTTGTGATAAATTTAGACGTTTCCATGTTGGAAGAATTAACAATAAGTCGAAAGGATGTCTTAGCAGTTTAGCATTGGCCAAGTTCCAACCGTCTCTCTCACAGATTATGTTTCTCTTGATCAGTCCTAATCTCAGTTCAGAAGTTCTATCAATTGACATCCTTCGAAGGTTTAACAATTTGGAAACACTTCAACTGCATAGGAGTTCATACAATGAGATATTCTTCAATGCAGAGGTTAACAAACTTGGAGGGGCTGTCTGGTAATTGGAAAGTTTTAAGCTGCATAGCTTGAAATATGTGTGGACACATCAAGAAGACTCTCCACTACACTTTGGTGCAGCTTGTCAAAATGGAAATCGGTAAGTGCAATATCATGACAGAAGTGGAAGTAGACGATGGAGATTTAGCTGAAGTGGAAATCAAGTTCCATAAATTGAAAATTTTGTTACTTCATGATCTATCAAGCCTAACATGCTTTTACTTTGGAAATTCCACACTTAAATTGCCATTGTTGGAAGAATTATGAGTAGACAAATGTCCTAAGTTAGAGATTTTTCAAGAGCCTTTAGCACCCGGACGTTGCAGGTTATACCAAGATATAAGTGGGCCTGGAAAGCATTTAGAGATGACTTCAATACATTTGGATATGACATAAATACAATCATCCAAAAGTTGCACAAAAAATATCAATTGAATTATGCCATCAGAAGTTACACTCTGCATTTGGAAACTGGTTTACTGGGACAAAATCATTGCCGAACCAATAAATAAGATAATCCTGCTTCGTTTATCTCGAAGGAGGAAATAAAGAAAGGCTGGCAGCTGTGCTCTTCAGAGCCCACAAAAACAAGGATCGCGAGATTTTCGATCAAAATTACCGCCAACTTACATCGCCATATTTGAAATTGATGGATGGGGATTGATCCCTCATTTCGGTCGAAGGAGAAAAGAGCGTCCAATTACAAAAGGTGATCTGATTTGTTCCAAATTCCAATCTTTGGTGAGCTAATTATGAAATTTGGGAATCGGGTTTCGGCCGAATACACGACAAAAATTTTGGAATTAAATTCTTCAAAATGCAATATTGGTGCTCGACTATATATTTTCGGTTGAAATTAATCCAGTAAAAAAAGAAGAAGAGACAGTTAATCTATCTTGGTTGGGTCGTATTCCTCCTCCCTCTTTATGTTGAAAAAGACGAAGTAGAAAAAGACAACTTGCCATCTCACCATCACCTTCATCCTTCGACACTGATCAGAGGTGAAATCCAGTGTCATGTCCCAGTCCTTTCCCCAGTAGTAAGTTCGTGCACATATCACCTTCCGTCAGGAACCAGCCTACGCTCTCATTTGAAGAGCCTGTAGATACAAGAAGATCATTTGATGTCAAAATTGGTTTTGGAACCAGTTATATACCTTAGTCTGGCACTCATCATGATTTCTCCATTTTTCACTAAAGAACTATGGATCGGAATAGCTTATTTGGAATATGTTGAACAAGACTTCTCTAAGAATGAGATATTCCCTACTCAGAAACTACTGGTCGGTTCATGGAATATGAAAAAAATGATCGGGATGAGCAAGAATCCTCCCTACAATCCAGCCAGCAACGAGGTCATGAAAGCACCGCCGATTTTGAATGTCAAAATCGTGATTGTAACCCACCAAAGAATGTGGACTACAAGAGTCTCCGTGAAAGACGATGGCATGAAAAGTAGGATGAGCATGTCTTCATGCCATGGTGAAGCTACAGAAGCACATATGAAAGTAAATGATAATGCTAAGGACCATTACGGAGATTTGATGGAGGCTTAAGCCGATGACACCAAGCACCAAAGTCATTACAAACGAGTGAAGAGGAAAACTCATATAAAGCCAGCAATATTAAAAATACAATACTAGATCAAGCTACGCATCCAATTTCTCCTGGAAGAAACCGCTGTGAAGCAGACAAAGCCAGCAATATTAATAATACAATACTCGATCAAGCTACGCATCCAATTTCTCCTAGAAGAAACCGCTGGGAAGCATACAAAGCCACCGATGTTAGAAACACAATGTCGGACCAATCAGTGCAAGAGCTAGTTATTATCCACAACATAACCAAACATAAAGATGAAGTCCTCTAAAGTCGACTCTGATGCAAAACATAGAGTTTCGCTCGCCGACCCCATTCACTATCCTAGAAGCACTCCTTCAAACGTGGCCTGAATTATCAAGAAAAACAAAGAAAGGCGGGTTGGATGTTCCAGAAACTTATATTTTTTGGAATGCACACAAACCTTAATGTCGCCCATATAACTTCAGTGGCAATCTTGATCTCGTAAGATTTGTCAAAAGTATCGTTGGTCTATACGTCTGTGCTGAATGAAACTGAGGATTTCCTATATGGTTACACATGCAAATTCTTTGTTTCTGAACGAGATGTGAAATTTCGCTGCGTTGATAGTGGACACGATGAAGAAGAAGTTATGTGCATCATACTGTGGTCCAATCACTCTCGCACAGACCGAGAATGAGTATGGGAACATGGTCCAGCTATGGAGATGCTGGTAAAGCTTATATTGATTGGGGTGTAAGAATAACTGATTCGTTTGATATTGGAGTTCTATGGATTATGTGCCAACAGAAAGATGCGCCACTTTCAATGATCAATACCTGTAACGGATGAGTTAGGGAAGACAAAATCCACACAAGACTGCCGAACATATGGCAGGCACTATAGCTAACCTTTTCAAAACTAGTGGCGCTAGAAACTTTCTTACTTTATTTATTTCTCGGTCCACTTACTATTTAAATTTACTTTATTTCAGAACTGTTCTATTTTGTTTAATCAAATTGTAATCTTTGATGCACAGCTTTTCTCTGATGTGGTCCAAAGACTGTTGAAAATCTTCGAGCACTTAGCACAGGAGAGAAAGACAAAGGCAAAGGCCAGCCAGATAAACTCAAAAAGCTAATGGGCAAACTTTTGATAAATTCAGAAGGCTCAGGGCAAGATAAATTGCCAAAGGGCAACCCGAAAAAATTGCCAAAGGGCAAGCCTCTGGTAAAACCAGAAGGTCTCGGGCAAAGACATATTGCCAAAGGGCAATCCGGAAAAATTGCCAAAAGGCAAGCCTCTGGTAAATCCAGAAGGCCTCGGCAAAGACATATTGCCAAAAGGCAACCCGAAAAAATTGCCAAAGGGCAAGTCTCTGGTAAACCCAGAAGGTCTCCGGCGAAAACATATTGCCAAAGGGCAACCCAAAAAACTTGCCAAAGGGCAAGCCTCTAGTAAATCCAGAAGGTCTGGGGCGAAGACATATTGCCAAAGGACAACCCGAAAAATTGTCAAATGGCAAGCCTTTGGTAAATCCAGAAGGTCTAGGACGAAGACGTTTTGCCAAAGGGCAACCCAAAAATTGCCAAAGGGCAAACCTCTGGTAAATCCAGAAGATTTCGGGCAAAAAACAACTGCCAAAAGGCAACTAACAAAATTACCAAAGGGCAACCCAAAAACTGCCAAAGGGCGAATCTCTGATGAATTCAGTATACTGCGGACAAAAGATAATAAAAACGCGATCAAAACCCTAGGAGATACGGACGAGAGAATTTTCAAAGTATAGCAGGCGAAACCTGCCAAGATGTACTTCGGCCGAAGCAGTCAGAGAACCCAATGGGGCCACGCTCGGTCAAAGTAAACACAACAAACCCTCAAAAATCAGTCCAGAACCACCAGAACTCCCCAAGACAATGGGGGATTGAACCGGTCCAAAGCCAAAAGCACAAGAAATGATCTCCTCAGCCGAAGACAGAAAATGGGGGATTGATCCCCAAACTTGTGTACTGAGAACAATAGATAAAAACAAGGAAAGGTAAAGTACAAAAAGCAAAACACTACCTGAAGCAGGTCCAAAGGATTTAACCATAGGCTCGTCCTAAACATAGGCCGAAATCACAAAGGTAAAATACAACCGAATTTCAAAGAACAGGTATCACGATATACTTTCGACCAAAAATATCTCGGTCGAAATCACTTATGCAAATACATGAAAACCACGAAGGGAAAGTGCAACTGGGGATTGGTCGAACTCTTAGCCGTAATCCTAAAAGTCAATAACATTGATCCAGAACCTTTGATCGAATCTCCCACTAACTTGCATTGCCACACTCGAAAAATCAAGTAGTGGTAATGGAGGATTACTGTAGAGGGAAAATAACCTACGACCTTTAAGGGTCAAAGGTAAGGTTTTAGCACCAAGAAGATTTCAAAGTTCCACTGGAAAAATGGGCCAGAGCCCAAGACCAAGTCAATTCGGCCAAAACCACCTTCGACCATAACTATTTCGGCCGAAATAGATCCACCTGGACTAGGCCCAACAGGCCTTCGGCCGAAGCAAGCCCCAGAGGCCCAATAGCCATTTTCAGTCAAAGAAAGATGACACAAACCCAGCAGCCTTCCAGACAATGTGAAAGGGCCCGAGCCCAATCCGCCTTGTATACGGTTTCCTAAATCAAATCCAACTGAGATATCCTTCTCTCAATACAATAGGGAGACGTAGTTCACAAAAGATAAGGAGTCTCAATCCATTAGAAATAGGACCCAGATATCTCCTATAAATACGGGGTAGGAATGATTGTAAAAAGATCCGATTTTTATTCATTAGAGAAAAACTCTGTGAGATTGTCTTTGTAAGCTTTTAGCTATTTTCTCAAGCAATCTTAGCCTTATATTTGGCTGTGGTTTATTTGGCACCACAAACATCATATTAAGAGTAATGTTACATAGCTACTCATATACCCTAGTTTTGTTGCCTACTTAAGGGGTGTTTGAAGGGTGAGATGGTTAAATGGCATTTCTTAAAAAATAAATTAAATGTATAAACCTCGTAAAATAAAAATTAGGTCTATGACCCTTATTAAATATTTTGCCTACATTTTTCACAGGTCATATGCCATGTCACCCTTGTATATTAAATGAATTAAATTGATGGTTTTAAATGGATTTAATTTAAAAATCCATTTTTTTAAAAATTTACCGTTAAAAAATTACGATAATTTATTTTATTTTCTTCTACCATTAAAAAGTTTTATAGTAAGAATTTTTAATTAAAATAAAAATAATATTAAACAATAAAAAAAACTAAAACTAAAATTTTTCTTGATTTTCGTAAATTGGTATTCATTAAATTATTTCTTAGAATTTGTGTCATCACTATTTTTCATAATTTTTATTTGTTAAGGATAGTAATTAAAATTTTAAAATTAAAAAATAAAAATTAAAATTTTAATTAATATTATTTCTAAAACTTAGTTTTAAAAAATCTAAAAATCAATAATAAATTTGTTAATTTTGATAATTCTAAATAATCTCTCAATTATTCAAATATCTATGTAGTTAATTTATTAGGTTTATAAATATTATATTTTGAAATAAATAAGGCAAATAGGTTTGGTAAAAATATAGTAGGTATTGCTAAATTAACATTTTTTTTTTTATCATTTTAAAGTTTTTTTCCCATTATATATGTTTTTAAATTTGTGTGAAATAGTTCATACTTTTCTTATATCTTAATTATTATTTTAATTTTTATTACGTGTTTAAATAATTGAGTTGTTGAAAATTATTCAAATGGACAATTTTATAATTAATTGCAAAATTGCAAAATTTTTAAAGAACATTATTAGAAAATAATATTTATAATAGTAATAATTAAAAATTAAAAATTAATTTTTATTTTTTAGAAATTAAATTATTTTCATTAACCAACAAAAATTGTAGCAAAAATCAATGAGGTAGAAATAGTAAAAAACCAATTTAAAGAATAACAATTTACAAAAAAAATCAAGAAAATTATAATTATTTTTAAGCATTCTTTTTTTTTTTTAGAAATAATATTAAAACATAGATGATCGTATTTAAAATATCTTACATGAAAATTAAATTTTAAAAATGGGAGAAAATTAATAATTTCAAAAAATTGACTTGCATCAAAAAATACAATTCCGAATTTCAAAAATATCTTATTTCTCAACTATGAATTTCGAAAACATTATTTTTTTCATTTCAATTAAATTGTACAAACTTCTCAATTAATTCTTTATGAAAGTTTCAAAATCTGATTATTTGATTAGAAAATTATTAAATAATATGGTGTTTTTAGATAAAAATTAGCAAGACTTTGATAGGAGGACTTTCATGAATTAATGATTTTTTTAATATTTTTTTTATAAATTTTGTTAAATAGTTAGCATATATAATTAGTAGTTTATTTTGATTTATTTTCCAATAACATTTACTTTTCATTATTTCAGTTTGTAAATATATATATATATATATATATATATATATATAGTCAAAGATTATCATATAGCATTGTCCCTTTAATAATTCGGATCTCCATTTCAAAAAGTGAGATATTCAAAAAAAAAAATGAGGGTTTTTTTTTTTCTTTTCAAAATTTTAAATAAGTGGTTAGATCTTTATGCTTCAATATTATAACGTAATGAGGTTCACAATTAACTTAATTGAATTAAGGAGGACTTAGTTAGTGACCTCATTAAAATTTAATATTCAAACATTAACTTAAGTAGAATATAACATAAATAAACTATCGAACCTGTAAAGTAGTAGTAGTAGTAATAATAATAATAATAATAATAATAATAATAATAATAATAATTATAATAACAACAATAATAATAATAATAATAATAATAATAATAATAATAATAATAAAAATAAAGTAAGATGAATTATGTTAAAGTTAACCTACAACATTGCATTTTAGACTTTTGCTCTTTAATCTTGACTGGACAACTTAATTTGAGTAAAAATTAAATGCGACTTACCTCACTAAAATTTTATTTTTAAACATTAGCTTAACCAAAATTTGAAATAAATAACTAGAATATGTAATAATTTAAATCGCCTCCACTTTCGGAAATGCGATATTCAAACAACAATAGGATTTTTTGTTGTAAGTTGTTAGAATTTTTTTTTCAATCGTTAATACTAAACTTAATCTGTGAAAAATTAAATGTGACTCGTAATTTATAATGCTCAAGTTAAAAATGTAATATCCAAACATTAAATTAACTTTCAGATGACATAATAACTTAATGAATTTATTTTTTAAAAATAAAATTAATAGTTAAATAATTAACATATACAAATGTATAGTTAAATAACTGAGATATTTCTTCAACATTTAATATCCAATCATTAATTTAACTAGAAAATGTCAAATTATCTCTCCTCCGAATAGTTAATGTATTATCTCCCCTCGTAACTATAATAAATTATCTCTATCTCTCTCCTCCTCTCGCCATTAATATAATTTTCTTTTGGATAATCATTCTCTTCCAATAATAATTATTATTTTTTTTTATAAAATTTCTCTCATCCTAATATTATTCTAATTCTATATTTTTTTCCCACATCAAACTCTATAATGTATATTTTAAAATTTAAAATAAAATTAATTTATTGATTAAATAGTTTAACTAAAAAGTTAATTTGATAAAATAACAAAATTTAGTAATTCATAAAATTATAACGTTTAATAGAATATTTAATAGTTTATAAAATATTTTTTTATTTTTACTTTCTCAAGGGTGAGATACCAATTATCACCCATATCAAATTTTAAAGCGATTATTTTATTAGACCATCCTCAATGGAAGTCTTTCGTTGGAGTCTCTTACGTGGGCCCAACCATAACACATAGGTAAAGAGACTTTACCTAAAACAAACCATTATTTTCACTCCAATGCAAATTTTTCTTTTTAGTTTTCAAATAAAATTTTCATTATACTTGTCATTATATATATATATATATTAATATTATGTGATGTATATATAATTATTTATATAATTAATTTTAAAAAAATATTAATTATTAAAATTAATTAATTTAAATAATAAGTTATTTAAAAAATTCAAATTTAATATTAAATTCAGAAAATATTTATTTAATATTAAATGAATAAAATGTATTTATTTGTAGGTGATGTATATTTAATAATTTATATAATTAATTTTTAAATATTATTAATTTAAATAATAAAAAATTGAATTAGTGTTAGTTTATATAGATGATAAAAAATAAAATAAAACAAAACCAATAGTAAAAAATGACAACGGCTATAACATAATGTCTCTTAAAATATAATAATAAAATAATATATTAAAAATTGAAAAGAGTTGAAAGTCAAATATGTCATGCTCTTTAATTTATTAGGTTAGTTTTACACGTGTCATTATCTTATTTGGTTTTGGTCTCAAAAACAAGTCTCTCGGTGAGAGACTTGGTTTTAAAATTCAAGTCGCTTCAACGCAAAGAGACGATCCAATAAATTTTTGTGTCAGACGAGATACGGCGCTGCGGATGGTCTTACTAGTTGATAATTTTTTTTTTCAAATTTCTTAAATTGACAAGTTAAAAATTGCAATTCCAATATAACAAACAACTAATATAACAGTTTGTTTTATAGATTGGATCAGTATTACAGTATTAGTTATAAGTAGATGAATATTGAAAAAGTAAAATTTTATTTTAAAAATAATAATAAGTATTACAACAAACTTGAATTTAATCTAATTCAATATAACGATATTTGAACAAACACAATATTATATAATCTCTAAAATTTAAATATCTATCAAATTTGGAAGAACAAGGAAGTTGGTAGTTAGCCATAAATACTATATGCTTATTAAATACATGATCTATTAAGTTTAACTCAATCTCAAAATCAATAAACATGTGTCATATTAAAGTTATACTACTATTGTAATTCAAATTACCATTCCTATCTATATTTAATTAAGTGTAATTATATACATAGTAAATATTTTGTACTCACACACACTATATATATATATATATATATATATTAAATATTTTGTACTCACAATCACAAAATAAAGGGAAGACATTAAATTATGATTTTACATCCATGAGTTTAGCTAAATTAAAATTAAGGGTAATAGATTAATTTCTAAGATATGAAACTCAAAACTTTGATTTAATCACAACTTTCAAATGCTAAATAAATAAATGAATAAATAATATTATTTTATTTTTCTTTATTTCTATTTTAGTTACTTAAAAAAAATTAATGATGATGTTTTGTTTAAATTTGACCATTAAAATGTCTCAATATCAAGTTTTTTTTCTTAGATTCATTCTATATCAATGTTTTATTTTTATTCTGAAAAACAAATTGTCATTTATCGATACAATTTAAAAATTTCACGTATCTTTTAAAAAAACAATTTTCTTAAACAAGAATTCAATTTATGAAAACTCGATTAATTTGATTAATGTTTTAATTATCTTATCAATAAAGTATTTAGGAGGAAGATGAAATTTCAAAGGAGAGATTATCAATTAATAAAAAATATATATAAATAATAATTGTAGAGAGAAAAGAGAATCCCATCATTATTTATGAATAATAAATGTACTACTTTGTAAAAGGGGAGAGAATTAGAATAAGAGAATTAATATCTCTCTGAATGAAAGGCTAAATATGAAAAGGAGATTAACTAAATATCTTTCGTCACTCGAAAAAAAAAAAGAAAAAAGAAAAAAAAAGGTAAATATCAAACAAAACTAAACAGTTGATATAAATTCATCCACGGCTTTGTGTGGACAACTTTTTTTTATAGTGACCAGCTAGATGACAAATTGAACACTTTTTCATCTTCTTGGTTTTGTTGGAGCTCTCACCTATAGATGAAATTCTTTTAACCTTTTTTCTCCCCTTGCTAACTTTAACTGCGGGAGGCAAAATTTTAACTGAAACAATTTTTTCTGCAGTCATCCATTCTGAAATTGGAGGAACAGGATAAATAGTCATCTCATATGCCTTCCTCCAATTCTCATTCGAGTAGTAACTATGACATAACCCAAGGATTTGCTCTATCATGTTTGCTCTAGGAACTTTATTCAATGCTCCACGATCAATATCAAATTTTCTACACTCACATTTCCTTAACTATAAGTTTACCAGATATCCAAATCCAATACCTCGAACGTGAAATTCAAATTCATTCAACTGTTCAACAACCAAACATGTAGAATTCATATAACAATTTCAAACATACTTTGCACATTCTGGAGTCAACTCTTGAGTATTACTCATCATTCTAGTGCGACATTCACAATACCATTTTGACAATTTCACCTGGATAGCTCTCAACAATGCAAATATAGGCCATTGCCTTTCAACTTTAAACTCATTGTATAATGATTCAGCAATATTAGAAGTCATTAAATTGTACCTATTTCCAGGAAAATGCGCCCGTGACCACTTCTCCACACCGAATTTATAATTGAGATATTCCCAAACCTGCACATTTGCATTTTTTATAATATCAAAATAAGTGTTGAACTCATTTATCGTATATGCCTCCGAAGCTCGATCAAAAGTTTTGTAAAGTTCATAGCAATGAAAATTATTCTTTAAGTTTGCCCATAAGTGGACTAAACAACACCCATGATGTGCCATATGATACACTTGAGCGATAGCTTTACCTATGCTCCCATGACGGTCTGAAATAAAACATAACTCATCATTGTTGGGAATGCAGTCTTTCAGTTTCTCCATAAACCAGATCCAAGAATTATCTTTCTCGACATCAAAAACTCTAAAAGAAATAGAATAAATATGATTATTACAATCCTGTGCACTTGCACAGAGTAATACACCTCCATATTTTCCACTTAGAAATGTTCCATCAACACAAATTACCTTCCTCAAAAACTAAAATCCATCAATGCTGCACCATAGGCTATGAAACAATACAAAAATTGATCTTTATCAAGTTTATAAGCTATTATTGTTCCCAGATTTTTTCTTTTGACCATAGCAAAATATCCCGGTAAGACAGCATACCCAAGTTCTGGACTACCTCTAACCTTTGCCATTGCTTCTTGTCTTGCTTTCCATGCCCTCCAATAACTAATATCACAACCAACCTCATTTTGGATGAATGACCAGATTTCTTTAGGTGAAGGACCATTGCCACAATCAAACCTTGTCATGCACAACTCGGTAATTACATCATGTAATGCTTGCCTATGTCCCTTAAAAGCACTTTTAAGTCCGCAAGTATACTCACTGACATAAGTTCTAACTTCAAAATGGTTTGATGTTCCCATCTTTCTAAATCGAACTCGCCAAGTGCACCTATCAACTACACAAGCTACAACTAATAATGATGGATTTGAATTCTTTGTTTTGAATTGAAATTTTCCTTTCATCGCAATCATCTTTAGGCTTTTCACAACGTGCTCTTTGCCATTGAAAAGTTTTCCTACACATAGATTCGACCCATCATTAAATTTAAGTCCATCATCGACGTTGGCTTCATTCATATCCTCATTTATTATTTCGTCGTTCAAATTATCTAGAACTTGTAGTTATGACTGAAGTTTCTCTAACTCTAGAACACCAGCATTTGTTGCTTCCTCACATTCAATCTATTCTTCATCGACATCTTCTTGATCTAAATCGACAGCAACAAAATCCTTATCAAGATTAGTTTCAACTCTAAATCGTGTCCCATCATCACCAATGATATTTTCTTCAATATCTTCATCAATTTGATCAATGCAAATTTTATTATTGTTACTTGCAACAACAGTCATTGTACCTAGAAAATTACTCTTTTCTGCTACATCCAAATCAGTTGGTAAAGAAACCCGTAATGCAGGTCTTGCCCCACGATTATCAAAAAATCCAAAATAAGCTCTTAGATCATAATCATCTTTCAAAGGAAAATATGGTGTTTCTTTCCATGATCTGTCAATTATACTCGCCTTGTATTTTATCTTCAATTGACACGGATCATAATCTTATTCACAACGTATACAAATCTCATTCACTAAGTCTTCAAACACCATGTCATCCCTAATAACGATCACCCTCATTATTAACTCACATGATGGTTTTTTTACTTTCAACTTCTATATAGATAGATGTAACTCCCATTATGTCACAAATCTGAAAAAAAAATATTATTAAAATCAACAAAATTAAAAAATAAATAAATTTAGGCGATTTTGGAATATAAATTGGAAAAAGTAAAATGTAGGCGATGTTGTAATAGTTAGAACATCACAAACAAAACACAGAGATCATAAATATAAAAATGTGAAGTCCAATAGTATTGAATGTATTGAATATATCAACCTGAATAACAACTCCAATATTTAGAAATTAAAATAAATCACTTCCATCAATAAACACAAACATTGAATGTATTGAATATATCAAAAGTCACAATAGTATTAAAGCATGTGAAGCCCTTTTCCATTTATCAAGATAGTTTTAAAAAGGCAAATTAATATAATTTGTAAGTGTTCCTAGGTAGGCGTAAATCTCAATACCATTTTCAATATTGAAGAAAATCATATTCCAATAGCTCACTCTCATCAATAAACACAAAACTATTATAGAACATATAAAAGTTACAAGTATCAAGATAGTTTTAAAAAAGTCAATTAATGCACTTTGTAAGTGTTTCTAGGTAGGCGTGAAGCTCAATATCCATTTTGAAGAAATTCATATTCCAACATTCTCTTTTATCATTATGAAGATTTATATAATAGTAGTAATTTTCTACATGTGACAAACTACTAATCATGTGACTACCTAGATTATACCTAACTACTCACATGACTACAATTCTCAACTTAATAAAAGAGATTTTCTACCAAGTTAAACGTTCTCAACCACCATTCCCAATCTCTCGTAGTAGAACCAAAATTATAAGTTTGACAGTTTATAATAAGCTGAGTACTTAAGTAAAAATAACATCACAATAACAATTAATTTGATTTTTAAACAAGCAACAATATAATTAGTATAAAACTACAACAACATCTCATAACCAATAATTAAACTTTATTCATAAAATCATAGCAGATACGAAAGAAATTATATTTATAAACTATGAATTACGAAAAATCTCACATACCCTATGTGGAGTAATTCTGTGGAAGTGGTGAAGAGATTCTGTAAAAGAAGTGATGGTTTGGGTAATTCTTTCGAAGTAGAAGAGAGATTCTTTAAATGGAGAGATTATAAAGTCGTTGAAAGAAGATGAGATTTGGGGGGGGGGGGAAAAAAATAGGTTTTAAAGTTTGAGATGACAAAAATAAAATTTAAGCAATTTTATTATTTTTATCCTTCATATTTTATTATATACTAGTTGAAATCCAAAATTTGCCATGTAAGCAGCTGAATTCATTGACACATAGAAAAATTTA
The DNA here is from genome assembly GCA_031304145.1 of Cardiospermum halicacabum. Taxonomy (NCBI): domain Eukaryota; kingdom Viridiplantae; phylum Streptophyta; class Magnoliopsida; order Sapindales; family Sapindaceae; genus Cardiospermum; species Cardiospermum halicacabum. Next base: position 9,312,129 of record CM062391.1, on the reverse strand, counting down.
AAAAATAATTAAAAACATTAAAATAGGGAGGGTCATAAACCAAAAATGAATTTACGTGAGTCATATTTAACCAAATATCTCGTGTTTGGATCCTTTAAGAGTTAATAATTAACCAACTAATTTTTAAGAGCTACTCACAATTAGCTAGTTAATAAATCATAGAAGGTGTTTGTATCCACTAGTAACTAGGGGTGTTCAAAAAACCCCGTGACCCGATAACCCGACCCGAACCCGTCGGGTTTATCAAGGTTCGGGTCAGTCCGGGTTCACTAACGGGGTTGGGGTTGATCCATTAATTTAGAAAAAGTTGGGTTTCTTAACAGGCCCGACCCGACTCGGACCAACCCGATAGATCCAATAAGTTTTTTTTTTTATTTTATTATTTTATTTTTTGTACATATTGCTAAATATGTGATATTTTTAACTCTGTCCAAATTGTTTTGGATTCTTTAATCAATATCATGATAAATGATACCACTATGAGTCAAGAATTGGAAATATATTTATATATTTCTAAAAAATTTATAGATTTTTTAATTTTTTTTTTATTAATGGGTCTGATCCGACCCGACCCGACCTTGACCTGAGACCGACCCGAAATGTTAAAGGGTTCGGTCCGGTCCGTATTTTCACCTCACTTTCGAGTTTCGGGTCAAACCGGTCGGTCCAAGTTTGACCCGAACCCGACCCGTGAACACCCCTATTAGTAACTAATTAGCAAATAGTGTCATAATGACCAATCTGCCCCTATTAATTACTAACTAGCTAGTTAATAATTAATAGGGGTTGGAGATTGTGGGGGCTTTTGAGTCTTTTGAAATATGTTAGGAGGTATTAGAAGGTGTTACTAGGGTTGGGTCAATTAATGAAATAATTGTTAAGAACCCAAACAGTTAAAAATTAAGAGGCCTCTTAAGAGACCTGTTTGGATCATTATCTATTAATTTAATCTCTTAATTTTAACTCTTAAGGGATCCAAACGAGGCCTTATATGTGACAATTTATGATTGGATGATAATAAATATACAATAAATGCTAATTAGAATCATCCAATCATTAATTGCCATGTATGAGTATTAAGAGTAATGTTATACCCTACTTTTGTTGTCTACTTGTAGGTAGCAATTTATGATTGAATGATAAATAAATAAAAATAAATATACAATAAATGCTAATTAAAGTCGTCCAATCATTAATTGCCATATATGAGTATTAAGAATAATGCTACGAAACTATTTGTATACCATACTTTTGTTGTCTACTGATAGGTAGCAATTTATAATTGGATGATAAATAATTATACAACAAATGCTAATTATAAACATCCAATCATTAATTGTCATGTATGAGTAGACATAAGAAAATATCACTCTTTTCTTCAATATAAAATATCATTGAAATGACTAGTGAAATGAATCAATAATAATAGAACATTATCATTATTATTATTATTATTATTATTATTAAATTAAGAATGATTAAAAGATTTATACATTTTAATTTGATCCATTATTAAATTGAACTAATCGATGTTTATGATGTAAAATTAATTAATTGAAATGGTTAAAATTATATTCGACCTGTTATTAAATTAAAATTTATTAAAAAACATTATACATTTTAATTCACCCATTATTAAATTGAACTGATTGATTTTGATTACGATGTAAAATTAATTAATTTAAATAGATAAATATATATTTAGCACAAAATCTAAATTGATTAAAATATTTATATATTTTAATTCGGCCCATTATTAAATTGAACTGATTAATTTTATTTATGATATAAAATTAAATAATTGAAATGGATTAAAACATTTTCCGTCCATTATTAAATTAAAATTGATTAAAATATTTATACATTTTAATCCGGCCATTATTAAATTGAAATAGGCGGAAATACACTAAACACTCCTTATTATAATATCTAGTAATTTTTAGTAGCTTTTTTAAGGTTTAACTAACATCAGTGAATATTTTTTTATAAAACTAATGTTCTAGTTAGATAATAAAACTCAAATGAAATAAATGAATATATTATAAATATTTCTAATTAAAACTAATTAAATAAATATTTAAAATCATATGAAAATAAATTAATGAAGTTATCATTTTATTAAACAATTATCTTTAAAAATATTCATTAAAAATAAAAAATAAAGAGATATTTAATAATCATAAAAAAGTAATACCACACGCTATGTTTTATTTTTTTTCTTAGCATCTAGTTCAGTTCTTTTTATTTAATTTTTCTAAAATTTTTTTATGGTGCTTTTAAGCCGCGCTTTTTAGCTAGCGGTTCAACTAGTGAAATAATGTTTGATAAAACTTAGGTTTAGTTAGCTTATAAAATTCAAATGGCAGAAATGGATATAATATAAATATATAATTATTTTTTTAAATAAAATGAATCAAATTATGAAAAAATTAAATAAAAAATTAGTAAAACCAATTATATTCTTATTTTGTTAATATTTGAGTTACTTTTTTTCATTAAAAATAAAAATAAAGAGATTTTTAATAATTATTATTTATATAACAGTTAATAATAATAAATTAATTAATAAATTACTTAACAATTTGAATTTTATAGATAATATTGAAATAATTTTATAAACCCTTTCTAGACGTTGCTTTTTTTAACGTTTGCAAAATGTTTTAAAAACACAACACTATATTTTAATTTGTTGAATCAAACATCGATTTTAAATTTATTAGAGTTTTGAAACTCTAATAGATTCTAAATTTTGATAAAAATGTTTTTGCCAATACAATTTTCTAATTTTCCATGATAGATAATTTGAATTTGGGTAGAATAATGTTAATACTCTTCAAAAGTTGTTTTTATTTGCATTTATAAAACCCTGTTAAAACATTTTAGTATATATTATATATATATATATAGAGAGAGAGAGATAGATATATGTATATATAAATTAGAGTTGAGAGATTTATTTTTATTTTTTTATTAAATAATTTCGATGCAAATTATTTTTATTATTTAAACTATAGAAATTGAGGTGATAAAAATAAAGAACATATTAATTTAATTTAAAATTTTATTAATAAAAAATAATATAATTTATAATAATAACGAGTTGGAGTTAAAAATGATCATTTAAAGTTTTGCAAATCAATTTTAACCTACGAGATTGTTAGTTTTGAAACTTACTATGTGTAAAACAAAAAAAAAGGGAAAATTTACCGAGTGTTGTGTTGGGGTGTCAAACCCAATACCACATTGGTAATACAAGAGAACAATGACTTCGTCATAAAACATTCAGAGAACTCCATTACTATGAGGCTTTTTGGGCGATGGTACCTAAGAATAAATCCGTACGGGTTCGGCCCTGACTCAAAACGGACAATATCATACTAATGTGCGAGTTGGAGAAGCGGCTCTGGAGGGCCCAACAAGTGATATCAGAGCCTGGTTCAAAGATGGAGCATGTGATCAAATCCATGGTGTACCTTGTGTCGAAAGTCTTCCTGAAAAATATAGTGATCAGGCAGTAGGTCCCGTTGGGTAGTAACAGCGGTACAAGATGGTTTGACGGATCGGTAGATTATCGCAAGAGGAGGCCGGTGACCGATGGGCCGGTGAATTATCTCGAGTAGAGGCTTGCGTGTGATCGTAGGTTTAAAATTAGTGAACTAACTCGAGGGGAGACGATGTGGCCTTTGGTTTGAAGGAGGGGATTATTAGAATGTCAAACCCAATACCACATCGGTAATCCAAGAGGACAATCACTTGTATATAAAGCATCCAGAGAACTCCATTAGTATGAGGCCTTTTGAGTGGTGGTACCCAAAAACAAATCCCTTTTTGAAAACTTCACGACCACACTTCAATACCAGTACCGTCTCTATATTTTTGGAGGCCCCCGGGAAATGTGAAATAATGGACCTCTTTAATTTTTTTTTTAAATTTTAACATCATGAGTAATATAGTAGACATGAATATTAGTATTCAATACCGTTTTGATTATTTTTTTTTTAAAAAAATCGATGCCAAACAACATCGTTTTATTAAAAAAAATAAAAAAAACAAAAATTTCCCCATTCACCTCCAGCTCTGTGGGCCCTCCGGCTGTCGGGGCCTGCAGTCGCCCCTCCCGCCACCCCTCAGAGCCGGCCCTGTTCAATACTAACTATAGTTTTTTGTGAAGAAGGATGTGAACACCCGCCATTGAGATGGATGTGGTGGTTTGTTGGACGCTCACTTTTGGTACAAACCATGGTTCAAGAAATGCCTTCAGTAATCTATAATGTCCAAACATTTTCCAACACAATTGTTGTTCTATCTTATTAATGAGGTATTATAAAATACCTTTTTATATGGAGCACATACCTCGTTTTAAGGATGGCAACGGGTAGGGTTCGGGCGGGTAAACTGATATCCATACCCTACTCATATATCTTATTATCCTAATATAAACGGGCGGATAAATACCCGCGGGTATGGATATACCCACGGGTATACCCATATAAAATTCACTTAATAAAAAATTATAATTTGTATCTAATTATTGAATATAGAATTTTAAAAAATTAAAATTTTGTTATCCAATACAATTGAATATAATTCTATACAAATAAAATATTTTATTTATAGCATTGAAATAATTTTATTATTTAACTATAGTATTTTCTACTCTACTTTTTAATTTAATTTCAATAATTTATTAAGATATGACTATTAAGTAGAGTAAGATTAATTTTCACAAATTATATCTAAAATATTTTATGTAATTTATAATATTTTAATTTAAAATAATATATATTATTATATTAAATGGGTAGCGGGTGGCGGGTAGGATATTTTTCTTTATCCATACCCTACCCATACCCATGGCGGGTATGAAAATTTTTACCCATATTCGTCCGTGACGGACGGATATCCGCGGGTACACGAGTAGGTGGATAAAATTGCCATCCCTACTCGTTTTTGATTTGACAATGTTTTTAATGTTCTAAAATAATTATTGAAAATGTTCCAAAATTAGTATGTATTAAGTAAATTCTAAAAATATATATGTTAGCGATTTGAATAAATTATTTGTAAAAATAAATGTAGAGCAATAACAGTTAAAAGAAATAATTTTTTTAAAAAATCGCTACTTTAAAACTACTGAATTACTTTTATATTTTATATTAACAAATATAAATTAAATAATTACTTTTATTTATTTATTTATTTATAATTTATATTTAATAGTTATTTAAATTAATACGATTGAATTTTCATTTTAACTGCTACTCTGCCACTTTTCTCACCGCTATTTGTTACTCAAGTTTAAATTAATATTTCAACTGCTAATTTCAATAACTGACGAACATAACTTAACAAATTTGAAAGAGATTAGATTTAAGATACACCCACAAATTTATTCTATTAATGTACTCACAATTAAAATTAGGCTAGAACACCACGAGTCGTTGACGGGAATTGGCTGAGTTAAATAGTCATGAATCATTATGATAATTCATTTAATTATTAGTTATTAATTTTGAAATATTTTAATTAGTTTATTTTAGGAAATTTTCGGTTCTATTCCACTTTCTTTCTAGTTCCTAATTTGATTTAAATAAAACAATTAGTCCAAATATAAACACAATATTTAACGTGGTTCGACAAATTGCCTAATCCACGGAAAGATAATAACTTTACTATGAGAAATAAGAATTACAAGTCATTTAGACAACATTCTCTCTCCACACAAAATTGCTTTCTTTCTCAAAATCTCTATTATGCGAATAACTCCATCATGGCGAGACAACCCCCAAATAAAATCTCATCACGGCGAGACAACACCCCAAACAAAATCTCCTTACTACAAGAAAACTCCCAAACAAAATCTCCTTCATGACGAGACAACCCCAATACAAAATCTCCATAATGGCGAGACCTTACCCCAATTATCATCACCTCCACTAGGCATGACCTCAATCCAATGATCACCACCCCATAAGGATGAGATACTTTCTTCTTCATGACACAACTCTATCTATAGTGATCATCAAATATACTTTCTTAATTTATTTTCTTTCCAACTAAAGAATACAATCAACCAAATTAGGAAAACCAAAATTTTTCAAAACAAGGAATCAAACAATTAGGAAATAGATCCAAACTCAAAGTAGGAAAACCTTCTAAAAAGGAAATCCTTGTGGTTCAAGGCAATTCTAACAAATCTCCACGTTGACTTGAATCACCTCAAATTTTTGAATTTTTTTCCTTTGATCACTACCAATCTAATTTTGTCTCCATCATTCAATTCATTCTCTATCAAATCCAAAATATCTCTCCACCTCGAATGAGAAACTACCAAGTCTCAAATTCACATGTTTTCAGTTCTTAATCTTCAAATGAAATTCCAAATCCTAACAAGTCTCCTTTCGAGATAACCCACCGAGTTGTCAAATCATCTTGCACCACCGTTACTACCCTACGGGACCCGTTGCCTGACCACACAATTAGGGCTGGACATGAGCCGAGTTGGGCCCTAACTCGGCTTGACTCATTTAATTTTTATCGAGCCCGAGCTCGGCTCATTTAATTTTTATCGAGCTCGAACTCGGCTCATTTAATTAACGAGCTTATTTTTCAAGCTCAAACTCAATTTACTTAAAGCTTATGAACTGCTCGAACTCGATAAACTTACTTGATAACTATACTAATTTCGTATAATTTATCTAAAATAGTATTTAATTTTGAAGGAAGAGACACTTGATAATATGAATTATATTTTTATATTACATTAGTTAGAATTTTATTTTTATTTTTATTTTCAATAGAAATTATGTGAACATGCATCCAAATCAATTTGGTTGGAAAGGTGAATTATATTTTATAATTTTAATGAATAAAATTTATCGAGTTAGCTCATGAGCCAACGAGTCGAACACATCCAAGCTCAAACTCAACTCATTTAATAATCGAACTAAAAATTAAAACTCAAGCTTGACTTACTGAGTCATGAACAAAACTTAACGAGCAATTACTGAATCGAGTCACGAGTGGCTCACGAGCCGACTTGACTCATGTCCGACCCTAACCACAATATCAGGAAAACTTTCGACACAAGGCACCAAACATAGATCTAGCCATGGAATCTATCTTTGAATAAAGCTCTTATACATATTTATTAGAATTTCCGATTCTATCCCATTTTCTTCCTAGTTACTACTTCGATTCAACCAAAATAATCAGCCCAAACACAAACACAATATTTAAAGTGGTTTGGCAAATTGTCTAATCCACCAAAAGCTAAAAACTTTACTATGAGAAATAAGAATTACAAGTCATTCACACAACACACTCTCTCCACACAAAATTGCTTTCTTTCTCAAAATCTCTTTGAAGCGAACAACTCCACCATGGCGAGACAATCCCAATACAAAATCTCCTTACGGCGAGATAACCTCCAAACAAAATCTTATTATGGCGAGACAACCCCAAAACAAAATCTCCTTAATGGCGAGACAACCCCAATACGAAATCTATTTAATCGCGAGATCCTAACCCCAATTATCACCACCCCCACTAGGCATGACCTCAATCCAATGATCAACATCCCAGAGGGACGAGATACTTTCTTCTTCATGAGACAACTCTATTTATAGTGATCATCAAATATACTTTCCTAATTTGTTTTCTTTCCAACTAAGAAATACAATCAACCAAATTAGGAAAACCAAATCTTTCCAAAACAAGAAATCAAACAATTAGGAAATAGTAGCGGTGTCAATTCGTGTTAGGGAATAGGGTTTAACTGAACCCGATACGACTCGATTACGTTTATATCTAACTCGACTCGACACGATTAATAAATAAGTTGCAATTTTTCAACTCGACACAAATTCGTTTAATACGCTTGTTAACGTGTCGACACGATTAATTTGGTTAAATAACTCAAAATTTGTAATCTAGCAACTCGATTACCCGTTTAACCTGTTTAATTGTTAACTCATTAAACCTGTTTGTGGATTAATCCATTTAACTTGTTTATGCGTTAACCCATTTAACCTGTTTATGCATTAACCTATTTAACCTGTTCATCCATTAACCCATTTAATCTACTATATTTTCCTTTTTTTTTTTAAAATACAATAATCAATTTAAATACAATGTAATAAATAAAATAAAAAATATGATTAGATTACAAATATAATCCAAATGAAAGTATTCAAATATTGAATATAACTTCATATAACCATCAACTTAGTTTAGTTGCGATGAAAGTTTTTAATGCAAATAACAAAATATATAGTGTTAAAGAAAAAATGCAAATAAAACACTAAAGTGAGACTAAAAATGCTACATCCACTCATCATGCCAGCAAATAACTTGTATTCCTCAAAGACAGTAGTCAAACACCGGTTCTAAAATTTTCTCAAACAGCTAATATGACAACTAATCTTATGCTGCAGTAAAGTAAGAACACAGACAACTATTTGAAACAACACTTGATAAAAGTATGACTAGATGTAATATTAGGTACTTAGTCAAGAAGACAATATAATTTTTACTATAATGAATAAATTAAACCAAATCATGCAGATAAATATTATTACATTTTATATAAATTAAAGCAAATAAATATTATGCATCACAAAAACTGAATTTAAAGAAGAAAACAAACAACAACACCTACCTCAAAATGTTATTAGTAAAAATAAAAAGGAGACAAAATTAAAAAAAGATAAAAAAAAATTATAAATAAATAAATATGGGGGTATGCCCTCCAAATTTTATGTAAAATGGTTGATTTGAATAATATACGGTAAAACCATCAAGCCAATATTTAAAAAAAAAACAAATATATAAAGAACAAACAAAAAATTCTAATAGAATTAAAGAATAATATATTAAATCAAAACTTGAAATAACAACAACACATTCAAGTACTAAATTAATCCATCAAATCCTATACACCCCTACTTGCAAATTTGAATAAAAATAATAAAAAATCAAGAATAATATATCAAATCAAAGAGTGAAGTTGACTCTTAAGCTGAAGATAAAACAAATACAATTGAAACTACTAGTGTTAGAAGAAACATACCACCCGAGAAATCGACAATGAAGATTATTGACAACACTAATAGTAAATATCCGTTGATAAAGAGCTTTTTCTGAGGCAAACCAAGAAGAGGAGGAAGCGGAGGTGATATTTGAGTACTGGTTGGTTGATGTCGAGATTAGAGGTAGATGAGAGGAATTTGTGCTGGACGGTTAAAGGTGAGAAAGGAGTAAGAGAAGTGGAATAGCTTCTAATTTTCTAAAAAGATAGGGTTTTTTAGATTGATAATATACATATATATATTAAAAAATTATTATCTAATCCTTCGAAATTATATAAATTTAATTTTAACCCTAATTATGCGGGTCGACACGTTAACCTGTTAGTCAAATCCAAATCGACTCGTTTATAAACAGATTAAACATGTCGTGTTATAAATAGGTTAAAATCCATTCAGCTTAAACCCAACCCACTTATTTTGCGGGTTCGTATAAATCCATCGAGTCCTGACCCATTTTGACACACCTAGGAAATAAATCCAAATTCGAAATAGGAAAACCTTTCAAAAAGGAAATCCTTGTAATTCAAGGTAATCCCAGTTGTTTATTATTATTATTATTATTATTTGTTAGTATTGTGATGAGAAGTCGGGTATATTCTGGTATCCATAATTAGTTGGTAATTTGGAAAAGAATCGAAAACTGTTTTGGAAGTATCAAATTTGATTAGAAATTATATTTCCTAAAGTGGATTCTAATTAGGAAAGAGATAATTGGGAATCCTATATAGGAAAAGGTTTTCTTAATGGTTTAGGATTACTTTGTGACTAAGTAATCTAATGCTAAAAATATGGTACTTGTATCTGTTATTAGATATTCTGAGAGAACAATGTAAATCTAGTTGGTTAGATTTGGGAGGTGCCCCATGTGGGCCTGGGAACCTTGGAGACCATGGAGATATTGACTTCTAGGATCGAGTCTTGTTATCCTGTGAGAGTCATATTGGGAGAGCTTGTGTGTAAGACTGTAACCAATGTAATTGGATTAGGCAGTGAGAGAGGGTATTCTGACTATAACTGTTGTTTTATTGTTAGATAGTGAATTAGTCTCTCATCGTCCTGACGGCCGTGGTTTTTTTCCGTTTTGGGTTTTCACATAAAAACCTTGTGTCTTATTTTCTATCTCTATTTCTTGCCTTGTGTATGTTTTTTTACTTTATGGTTACCAATACTCGTCCCGCTGCAAAGGATCACCGATTTGTTCAACAAGTGGTATCAGAGCTAGTCGTGTTTTCCCAACAACTGGTATCAGAGCCCTTGGTTTGTGAGCTAGCGTTGGTGTGATTCGTGAGTTTTGGTTTGGTCAAAGTAAATATGGATTTAGGTAAGATAAAAGAAAAAGGTTTTGAAGGATAGGTAAATCTCTCAGAGTCTCTAGAAGTTCTGAAAAAATTGATTTGGTTTCTTTGATCGAGTTTTGAGCTAGTTGTATGAGGAAAAAGAGTCAAAGCTAAAAAAAAAATCCGCAAGTGTTGTCAAGATCTGGTCTGCGTTGGTCGTAGAGATGAAAAAGTTTCGGCCTTAGTTCTCGAGCAATGATGGTAGTGATCTACGAATGTATGATTGTGCTGGTAAGTAACTTTGAGACTTTTGTGCTTATCTGTTAACGCAAGTAAAGATCAAAAGATGTGGTCAAAGATTCAAGTTTGGTCAAATAGTTAAAATAAAATTTAGGGTTTGACTAGTGGTATTTTAGAATCTTTGTGGGTTGAGAATTTTGATCAATGGGTTGGTGAACTCGAATAAGGAAGGACTGTGAGGAGCGGTTCGACAAAGACTCTAACTTTACGCTAGGATAAGTGTCCTTGTAACATGTTTTAAACCATCAAGGTTGTCATGATAAAGGATGGAATAATTCTAGCTTGTCCGCGATTTGCACGGACATCCGATCAGCATGGATGTGACTGTGGTGGAAAGTAAGTCGATGGTTGAGGAGTTTCCTAAAAGCTGATGAAGGAGCTGCACCATGGTTAATTCAGCAAGTGTTTCGACATGTGTCAAGAAAAGAAAATCTTGGGTCGATGGTTCCTGAGTGGTTTATCTTGGGATGGATCATACCTGAGTGGGTATACCTTCGTGGTGGGATATGATGACTCTGTTTTGGGTTGTGGTCGTCTGAAAGGGACAAAGGGAATTCTCATCAAGGGGTGGTTTGTTAGGATTGTGACGAGAATTCCGGTATATTCCGGTATCCATAATTAGTTGGTAATTTGGAAAAGACTCGAAGACTGTTTTGGAAGTATCATATTTGATTAGGAATTGTATTTCCTAAAGTGGATTCTAATTAGGAAAGAGATCATTGGGAATCCTATATAGGAAAAGGTTTTCTTAATAGTTTAGGATTACTTTGTGACTAAGTAATCTAATGCTATAAATATGGTGCCTGTATCTATTATTAGATATTCTGAGAGAACAATGTAGATCTAGTTGGTTAGGTTTGGGAGGTGCCCCATGTGGGCCTGGGAACCATGGAGACCATGGAGATATTGAGTTCTAGGATCAAGTCTTGTTATCTTGTGAGAGTCATATTGGGAGAGCTTGTGTGTAAGACTGTAACCAATGTAATTGGATGAGGGAGTGAGAGAGGGTATTCTGACTGTAACTGTTGCTTTATTGTTACATAGTGAATTAGTCTCTCGTCGTCTTGATGACCGTGGTTTTTTCCCGTTTTAGATTTCCACGTAAGAACCTTGTGCCCTTATTTTCTATCTCTATTTCTTATCTTGTATGTTATTTTACTTTGTGGTTACCAATACTCGTCTCCGCTGCAAAAGATTACCGATTTGTTCAACAACTGGTATCGGAGCTAACTGTGTTTTCCCAACATTATTATTATTATTTATTAATCTTTAACATGGTTGCTATTTCTCACACCTAAATTACTAAGTATAACATTAATATTACTAAACTAACCTCAATATTTTTAAAAATTTTCTTAAATATTATTTTAATTTAATTAATTAATTTTTAATAATTAAATCATAAATTATTTAATTGATTTTTATATATTGACTAATCCATTTAACAAAATGGATTTATTCACTCAATTCATTTTTTTTTCGATTTGATAATAAAATTCATATTAATTAATATATATTTTTATTTCGAAGAATGTAAATTATTACGATTTTATTTTTATTTTTATTTTTAAATATAAACTTAATATTATCTAATTCATACGACGAAAATCATGAATTATAAAATTTAAAATCTAAATTTATTGTATCGTATTAGAACTATTCCGTAAACAATTATATAATAATAGTAGTGGAAAAGTACAAAAAAAGTTATTTAAATTTATTTATGTTTAAGTTAATTTAATTTAAAATTAAATTATCAAATTTTAGTAAAGAGATACATTAATACTATTCCGTAAACAATTATATAACTGTTTCCCGGTTCGGGAAGCAGAACAACGGAAAACAATTATATTTTGCCCGTTTCCTGGTGTAGTTTTTACTTCCCGTCTGCTTTGCTCGGGAAGTAGGGGTATTACGGTCATTTTGGTCTATTTTCTACAAAAACTTTTAAAAAAAGTTTAGTTTTGTAAAAATGTTAATTTTGGTCTAAAAATATAATTTTTTTTAATAAAAAGTCCAAAATTGGAATGGACCCGTAAGTGAAAATGCAATGTATTATATAATTTAATTAATTAAATTAATTTATTTTTCATATTATTTTTATTTAATGGAATAAATAAGTTAACCCGCTACTAGGATTATTTAAATAGATTAATGTTTGAAGATTTCACTGTAATATAATTTCAATTAATTTAATGAAATTAATCATGCTTTTCTATACTTTTTCTCCCTTTATTATTTATAAATTTGATTTATTTTATAGTATATGTTTGCTTATAACATATTGTGTGATAATTGTTTTTATTATTATAATATATTCGGAGGATGAGTCGCACCATTTATTTATTTATATATATATAGGCAAACAGACTTGAAGTAATTATAAAGGAGAATCTTAACACCTACCATTGATGTGGACTTGGTGGTATGGAGAATGTTATATTTCTCACATCATCATAGTTCAAACAATGTTGGGTACCAATAATCTCTTCTTTGTCTGGCCAAATTAATTAATGGTATTAATGAGGTATTTCCAAATACCTTTATTTACACGTATGCTACACCTACACACTTATATGAAACTATAAACACATTAATTTGTTATTTTAAAACTGCTACTGTTACCGACTTTAGTTGAAATGAATTTTACAATTAAAAATAACAACAGTTAATTTATTTTTTAATGAATATTTTTGTCTAAGAAGGAATTAGTGGTAGCTTTCCTGCTGGGTCATATATATATATTAAAGTTAGATTTTAGTATAATTAGTGTAACATATAATATAATTAGAAGTGGGCCATTATATTTAATACTCCCTCCATCTCAAAATATAAAACTTTCTTCATTATGGCAAAAATTCTAATAATATAAAATGATGCAATTATTAAGAGTTTTTACACGTAAGTGCACATAATCATATAATCATATAGTAAAGTAAATTAAATTTAGGTTGTTGAACCCACAGAAATTAAAGTTAATCTATTATCAATTCTATAAAATTCCCTATATTTAAGCGCACAATTTATAGCAGTTATATTATGAAGAATTAATTAAAAACAATTTCTAAAGGGAAAAATTCAATAGAGCTTAAAATTTAAGTCTACGAATTCACCTCACCATTAACCCATCATGTCTAATATGTCAACAAGCTTTTAATCTTATTTTCAAGGTTTTAATATTCCCAAGGTTTCTTCCAAACACACATGATCATGATTCCATATTCCTATGTGAATAGTCTAGGCAGATGCATTAGGAAACATCTATCCCTGAATATATGAATTTTATGTTCTATTCCTAACAACATAAACATACACATTCTCTTGCCCTAATCTAACCCGATAAATCTCTTCCAAGCATTCATCAAATCACTAAGTCATGAAATTGGTGATCAAGCAAAACAAGCATTAAGCACCAGCAAGAGAAAGAATAAAAACTGTTTCATTCATAAAAGTATAATCAATTTAGGGTTACATGGTACTAGCCCATAGACTCGAGTAGTTACACATAGCAATGTTGTTTACTCTTCCTAACATAATTATTCCTAAAGAGTGAGAAAGAGTTCACCGATTTTCTGTCCCGGATCTCGCCTTCTAGATGTTGATCTTGAACTTCCGTGTCGCTTCTTGCAGTAGTCTCTTGTTTTGAATCTGACCAAAAGTACTCTCAACATCTTGAAACTCCATATTTATAGTCGTCTTTAAGAAATGACCAAAACACGCTTGAACAGCAGGTGGAATTCACCCTAATCGGTTTCTGGCGACAAGTCTGGCGACATAAGCCATATGTCGCCAGACACTACCGAGCCTTGGTCTTGGAATAGCTGGTTACGTTTGCTGCCGACATAGCTACGTTTGCTGGTGACATAGCTGGCGACATAAGAGCTATATCACCAGCAGCTAGAGTGTCGTGCCCATTTGAACTCTTTGAATCGTTTGCTGGCGACATAAGAGCTATGTCGCCAGACACCACAGTGAAGTGTTCTCCCGCTTCCTTCCTCATTCGACTTCGTTTCTCCGAACTTCAACTCTCTATCCATATGACCTTGATTGTCGTTATTACCTATACAACTCAATTACCTGAAACATCTCATCAAATTCATCAAATAACATGATAATACTCTGGATTCATCACAAAAGCTTAAGAATTAAAAGGGAAAATTCATATAAGTCAGAGACTTATCACAACCCCTAAGTTAAACCTTTGCTCGTCCTCGAGCGTGCAATAAAGTACAAGGAATGATCAATCAAGACAGAACAATTTTCAAACAAACTGAAAACATCTAGTAATTGTAACAAAAAATAACCTAGCCGCTTTCGTAGGACACACGATGACATTTAGCATATGTCACAATCCTTTAAACCTCTATGTGGCCCTAAGGAGGATTTATAGTCTCCTGAGGGTTTACCTAGTATGACACCCACAAACATATTGCATCACAATAATTCAGAACTTGAGCATAAACAAATAATCAGGTTTATAATTTTTGTATGAAAAGAACAATAGAACACATTCAGCTCCAGCTCTCAAACCTTATTCATCCTACTATGATATTTTTTTTACCAGCTTTTCGGAAAGTCTAACTCCCTATTCAAGTAAGCCTAGGAATTTAGTTTGTTTCAATCTACTCTTCTTAGAATTCACTCAAATATTTTCTCTCAGATCCTAGGGACTCTCAGCAATACTAAGTAGTATGAATGTTTGATGTAATGTCGAGAACTACTTAGTTTCAATTTCAATATAAGGAGATTAAAGAATAGTGATCTTTACCCTCGTGACCAATAGAGTTGGCGAGATGCTGCATGGCACTTAGAGATCTCAATGTGCTGGACTAGCTTGGCTCCATGTGAGTTAGTGGGTCTTTTCAAGGTTCAGCGAGGTTAGGCTCAGATCTGAAAACAAAATGGATTACTGGAGGGATACAAATTTGAACTCGTGATTGACTTCACCCCCAACATGAACTCTTTCATCTTCTGATCACGATAGCTCTTTCATTCAATATTTCCAACAACTTTTTCTTCGAGCAGCAAAATTTTCTATGCACTTCTGGAAACCTTTTTTTTTATACAGAGTTTTCTAACCTTTCTGAAGTTCCATTTGCACACTATCTCTCCATGCACCCCCAAACTTATTTTCTTGAGTGCCCTTCATGAGTTCCCAGGTAGGTAAGTGTTTAGAACTCAAGTTTCAGCTTCGAATTTCTCCGAATTTTGACCTCCAATTCTTGGCTAGGATTAGATAAGGACCAATAAAAAGCTTCAGAGTGTTTGGCTTCAACTTGGCTCAACATTCACTTAGTTATGGTTATAGAACATGCTTTAGGCCTAGGCTGTTTTGTGACTCCTTCATTCTTACAATGCCCATGTCATTCTGCACATTTTGCCTTATTTTCCAGCTTACCCAATCAATGTCCCATGCACTTGAGGAACACCTGCCAAAACCAACAACCCTATCGAGAGATTCTAATGCACAAAGATTAGTAGAAGAGTGTGAAGTGAAGAATAAAAAATTCTCTCAAAGAAAAAGTACCAAGGTTCAAAATCTCACTAAGGTATCTTCACTACACGTTCCCAATTAACTACCCAAACAGTTCATTAGAATTCTTAAAACTGGTGCCTTACTGGTTTCAGACGAATAAAGAAATGAGCTATTCCAATATAACTGTCTATTGTTTATTCAACATACTCAATATAATACCTGAATCACAATAAAATCATCCAATATTTGCTCCAGTACCTGAATAAAGTAATACATAATGCTCCATATAATATCTCACCCCAACTAAAATTGTACATTGTCCCTGATGTACCACATAACACACAAATTGAGGTAGATATAAGAGAGAATACCAAGTCAGTGAGCAAATAACATCCAACATCCAGCTAGACAAAACAAATAGTACCACACAACCATAAGTAACCTACATAGTCAGAAAACATAGAAACCAAAATACAGAAATCACACAAGATAGATAACCAGCTGCGTTCAATCCGCAAATCGAGCATTGATATGTGCCTACAATTCCTCAATCCTATCTTCCAAGGATGCCTGCCTTGCCTTGAACTGTGCAATTTCTTCCTTGTATTCTTCACGATTCTTTGTCATAGTCTCCAACATCGCAACTTGGCATCGAACCAACTCCTGCTGAGTAGCCACTGTCTACTGAAGCAGAGTCTATAAAGGTATGGGTGTGGTAATGTGAGGAGAAGTGGTGGAACCTGGCTGGCTGGAAGATGCAGAAGATGAACTAGATTGGCAAGATCCCTTTTCTTTCCGAGCTCTCTCCCTCGCATTCAGAAGTGGTGGCATGTCTCTCTTCCCCCAGACATAGTTGACAGTCTTGAATGGGATCACAGAGTGAATGATCATGTGATCGCCGGTGGTGTCGACATCCAGCCCTGCTTCCCTATAGACACTAGTGATAAGGAAAGGAAAAATGATAGACTGATGACCGAGCTTACCTTCAAGCTGCTGAGCAAGCTGGAGTCAAATTAAGCGGCCCAAATTGATAGCATGGCCATTCTTCAAACAGTATAACACTCGCACTCAGTCAAGAGTCAGATCGCGTATGCCCACCGGAGTGATGGAATAAGAGCATAAGATATTCCAGATTTGAGCTTCATAGCATAAATCCTCTGTCCCTGTGTTGCGGGCATCAGCTGTGTGGTCCGGACCACAGAGATCCTATAACAGCATCCTCTCAGGCATCGCTTGAACTTCATCAGACCACCCAAATGTGTAATTGTGACAATCAGCCGCAGGAATCCCATAATACTCGTTAATTGTCGCATCTGTGAAGGTGACTAAGGTCTCTCTGACTCGTGCTCAACCATTCCTCCTAATACTCAAGCCATCTGTATGTATGTAGAACTCATTTGCCACGGCAAGGTTGGATTGTGGTCTCTTAATGGGTAACTGTAACCAACCCCTCTGAGCTAGAATATCTCGCCACCTTAATTGCTGCAAAAGATCTTCATCAATGCCTTTTTCTTCAACTATTTGAGAGTTCTCAATAGCTCTTCGCCTTTCTTCAACCCATTTACGATGCTGCTCCGCCATCCTCGCTTCTTCATCATTTCTGTTTTGTTCAGCTCTTGCTTCGTCTGCAATAGTGCGGCAAAAGAATATGGAGTTACGGCGACTGCAATAATAAAACAAAGTCAATACATGGTAGTGAATGCGCCAAATAATATGCCTAAATGAATTCATGATGTATAATGGTATCACCTAATCAATGGAATGAAGAATGTAATGGAGAATGAATGCCACTCATGTTAAATAGGAAATGCATGTAACTACTACAAAAATGGACCATAAGGCTACTAGCCCATGTGATGGAATGCAATTTTGTGAAAGCACAAAAAAGTTCTAAAATAAGTTCTAAGGCCAATATAAAGCAACACTACCATGTTGAAACACATTAAAATCACTAACTCTACTAATTTCCCATATTCTTCATTGAATCAACACATCAAACACTTAGTGAGTATCACCAAAAATAGCTTAATTACCACCCCTGCACTGCACAACTAGTTCCCAAAAACCATCCTAGACTAACGGATAGTCAAAATACACAAATTTTGCATTGAATCGAACACCTGGTGGGCACCCCTTAAATAGAACAATTCAAGTCGAAATTGGGCTTGTCATCTGATTCTACATACTCTCTAATGCACTCTTATAACAAGCTATTATGAAATTAAGTACTAATCTCTTTGAGACATTTCATCGAACACATGATGGGCATGATGCAAAATGAGGTAGAACATAAAAATCACATGATGAATACACCTAAAATACACATAATGGAGGCTATAACATCCTAAAGTGCAAAAGTTAAGTCTACATAATAATCACTTTGCTCAACATCACCAGTTGTATAAACCCTAACTCCACCTATTCATAAGATTGTGAAGAATTTAGAGAGGAGAAGGGAAGTCACATACCTCATTGTTGAAGAGATTGGAAGGATAAGTGAAGAGCAGGAGCTAGAGACGATTGATGAAGTTGATGGTGGTGATCGATGGAGAAAAAAAATTCTAACAGAGAGTGAGAGATTGTGTGTGTGTGACACAAGTGGGCAAAAATTAACCTTACCTGCGCTCAACTTGTTGCCTCACCTGATAAACGCGAGTCATCGCTAGCAAGCAACATGAAGGCTATGTCGCTAGCGTTGAATAGTGTGCGCGTTGATTTGTCGCTTGTTGGCGACATGGCTGGCGATATGAAGGCTATGTTGCCAACATGGTCCGAGGCATGGAAATTGGCTAAGTCTGAGTTGCGTTCCGGCGATAAGCATGGCGACATAAAGGCTTGTCGCTAGAGCTGTTCGAACCTGCACATCCTGCACTATTTGATTTTTTTAAACACACCAAGCAGAGAAAGAATTGTACTAAAAAATTAATAATTATAAACATAATTAAAAGTAAAAGAAAATCAAACCAAATATGAAGAATGAAAAATATTGGGTTGCCTCCCAACCAGCGCCTTATTTAACGTCGTGGCTCGACAATGTCTTCCTCTATTTCTCATTCAAGTAATGTACGGTAGCAATAGGAACATCCTTATTGCCTCTATAATAGAATTTCAGCCTCTGACCATTGAAAATGAATTTGTAGCCATCGGCCTCATCTTCCACTTCTATGACACCATTTTCGTGTACATGATGAACTCGAAAAGGTCCGGACCACCGAGATTTGAGTTTACCTGGAAACAATTTCAAAAGAGAGTTATATAGACCACCATTACACTTTTCAACATGCTTTGTCCTCACTCACATGCTTTTCGGGAAAACTTCCCGAAAGGTCACCCATCCCAAGATTGCTCAAAGCCAAGCACTTTAACTTTGGAGTTCTCAAGTTCTGGGCTCCCTAAAATCAATGTGCACATTGGTGATATGGGTAGCAATTCAATTCCTTTTAACCCTTGTCTAAATATGAGGTGTTACAAACACTCACAAATCATTATATAGCATCACATACATATTTTCATTGTCATTTCCAATTTACTTTAACAAGTGTCTACTTGACACTATCAATTCACTACTCAATATATACATACATTATCATGCATTTAGCATTATAAGCCTATTATAATGCAGGCAAACAAGCAACAACCATCATACATGTATATAGAATGTAAAATGAAGGTGCTAACCTTTTCTCTAAAGATAACTAGCTAGTCTCCTCGGTTTGGTGCTCTCCAACAACTTGGTTGCCTATTGGTGTCAACGTAAGCAACACAAATCAATAATAAACACAATTTCACCAAAATCACATAACTAGCTCTTAGGATTTGATATCAAAAACACAAATAGAGTTTAAAATCAACAAGACCAACTACTCGGAGGTGTTTAAGAGCTTCTAAAGATCCTATCCATGACATAAATCGAATTTAAAAGCTTCAAAAATCAAAGATGCCATTAAAGGGGGTTAAAAACTTACCAACTTAAATAGTGAGGAAGAGAACTTGAAATCACCACTAGGAGCCTTAAAGGAAGTAGGTGATGGTAATTCAAAGCTTAAATGAAGTGGGTTTGTGGTGGTTGAATGTAATAAATGAAAATATAGGGTTTGGGAATGAAGAGAAGAGGATGATGCGTATTTGGGGTCTGGAGAAAAAGAATGAAGGTGTGTTGGTGGAGTTGGGGGTATGTGTTGGTGTGATTGACTTACTTGGGTTTTGGGCTTGGTTCACAAGTTTTAGCCCATCTATACCCACGCCCATTTACAATCGTCTAACTAACCTGAAACTCCGCTTCTCTCTCGAATCTGTTCCCAAATTCTTCTAGAACTTTCACACCATACTTCTGGACTATTATCTCCTTCAGATTATCGACAGATATGTTCTTATTAGATCTGATAATATCCCCAAATTTTTTCCAATAAAACTTGAGGTAATATCTCTATTGCTGTTCACTATGTTCATCATTAAGTTTTTTAATACAAAACCAAACTCTACTTTTGTCTTACTAACATGAACCCTCTATTTGCAGCCTTTTGCTTTGCAACCAAGTGTGACTTTTGTAGTTTCATTTTTTATCCTCTCCAATTAAAAACCTTCTTGAACTGAATATTGAAGCATGACCTCTCTAAATTGTTTTGCATAAACAAAAACCTTGTTAACCCTGAGCTTAATTTTTCCCGAATATATTCTTTTAAATGGGATCCC
This sequence comes from Cardiospermum halicacabum, assembly GCA_031304145.1. Taxonomy (NCBI): domain Eukaryota; kingdom Viridiplantae; phylum Streptophyta; class Magnoliopsida; order Sapindales; family Sapindaceae; genus Cardiospermum; species Cardiospermum halicacabum. The sequence continues at coordinate 9,291,295 of CM062391.1, read as the reverse complement.
AAAATTGGTCGCATGACCAATCTCATCACAATCATTGTCACTCTCACAGTCTAAGCCTGATCTGTACCTACTATCCCCATACATGAACCTATGCTCATCAACATCTGACATGCCATCATCTAAAACCTTGTTAGATATATTTTCTTGATGCACTTGAATATGTGGATCTTCCCCAAAGGTTTCTTACGCTTCGAAGCTTCCATCATGAGAACTATTAGAAATGGAAATTTCTTCTTCTGAATAGCTCGGATCTAAAATATACTTTCCACCAACTGATTCTATTGTTGATCACCATATGGAGGTACCAATATGTCTTCCCATTCATTGTCTGGGGATTCAATCTCCAAGTCTTCAAGATAGGCTAAAAAGGAGAGCAAGTTGTCATCTGAATCACTCTCTTCCACCACCAAGTCATCATCTGCTGTAGGGGACAAATTGCCACTGCTTCTTTTATCTTTCAGTTTAACCCACTACCACTAATCCCAATGCTCTATTTGTTGGGCCCATCAATTGGGCTTTGTAAGCCCTCCCCATTATAAGAGTCAGTAGAGACAAGCCCATATGATAGCCTTATACCTTGGTCTTGCCCATCATTAGTTATTATTATTGGTCCCTTGGTTGGACATGTGCCGTGAAATAAATGAGTACATGGACATGAATTTTAGGTATCTTCTAGACCATTTCCATATGACATGTCATAACCTTCTTCACTTGGACGCAAAGTCTATCGACAAATAAACATAAAAATGAATGGTTAACATGCCTTTGACTATAAACTTATCCAAAATGTCTAACTATGCTACATCATCAGCTATTGGTCTCTTATGCTTTGTCCATAGAATGTAAACCTTTGTAGCAAATTCAATGTTTGAATTTAGAGCTTGACCGTAATGATAAATGAAAGAGCTACATGAATTTGTATCAGAAACACGCTGTCATGACCAAAAGCTCCAATAGTTTCTTTCCTATGAACCCTGTTGATGAATGCTATTGCAATGAAAGACATCACTACATTTAAACCATTTTTATAGTAGCAACCAGAAATCGCAACTAGTGAACATTAACACTTCTGAACGTAAATTCAATTCTCAGTAACAACAACCAGGTTAGATAGAACAATTCATTTTATTACAACTGAATTGATGAGATTTCAATCATGAAGCACAAACTAATCAAACCAACTATATCCTAACTACATTTGAAATCTTAAACTACATCAGTATTAATAAAAATAACACTATCAACTGTATTGCAAACTAAAGGAACATTAACAACATCTTTACATGTATACACAACACCTTTACATGTATACTAGCATATAGCACAGCACACGGTAATGAAACTGTATGGGCAATCAACATTTAAATAGTATATTACATATTCTAGAACTAAATCAATAGAGAAAGCAATCTGAAACACATCAAGAAGAAATATTTAACAACAACCTAAAAAACAACAAAACAGATCACTATTCTTAATATTACAACTATCATTCCAAAATCAGACAAACAAACACAGCAAAATAAGAAACACTACCATGACTTATACACAACAAAAATGTTTAACACTACATCCACCTCATAACTAAAGCGGAAATAAACACCAACAATGTAAACTAAAGTGAAAATAAACACCCAGTAACCCAATGACGAAATTGAATATTTAATTCTAGATAAGCAAAACCTCAATACTTACCTTACAATAAATCTTGTTAATGTATTTGTCCTCAAAGCCTCAGTTAGTGGATATAAGAGTACCAATGAACACATCTACAAAGAGTAGAGCTCGTTTAGTTTATGAACAACGTTAAAAATATGTGTAACAAAGTATCTATGTGTAACCCTATCAGCACACCAACACTGGACACAACACAAAACAATAACAACATGAAGACCGACTTAATGTAACAATAAAGGTGTATCACTTCACTGACCACAACCCTAAAATTCCCAAAAAAAATAAAACATGACCAACCCTAACCATGTCAAAGACAAAAGTCAAAACCAGAATAAACATCACTACTTGCATGAACCAGATTGTGAATCTCACACACCTTCAAATTGGCTGATATCCTCTATTTGATCAACAAACAAGACGACACCTTTGCTTGTTTGTTTTGTCTTTTTTTTTTTTTTTTTTAAATTCTGAAACGTTAGATTTTTTTTTACTTTTATTTGATTAGATAGAAATATATTCAAAATGGTCTGGGAATGGGTTTCTGATAGCTTCGTGTTTCTACATATTTTTCCGCTCATGGGTTTTGTTCCTTCTCACTTACCTATGCTCATTTAATTTGATGTTAACTAAAATGATTGTCTTGCGGCTACATAGTGCAATTCTAATTTCCCCTTGAGTCACGTCACGTGAGCAGTAAATTAACAACAATCTTACTGTCTACGTTAGGTCAAAGGGTCTCATTGTGAATTTCCATTAACTTCTTATTTCACTGTAGTTTTTAATGATCCAGAGGGTGTCCGTGTAATTTATTGAAAAATAAATAAGATAAAGATTGAATAAAGTGTTTTTGATTTGATTATTAAAGGTTTTGTTATTGCTGGTCAAAACCTATGGAATATTATATAAAAGGGATTTTTAAAAAAAATTGTAAACTGATTAGTTATTATTTTTTTAACCTCATCATCACTATTTATTTTTTTTGTTTTCCTCTCAATTTCTCGTCATCACAATAGACCCTCCTTTATAAATATTATCTCAGTTTTTCAATAGCTGAAATATTAGCATAACGTACACTATTTATCATTCAATTTGTTTCCCTATTGTTCCTCAGGTATAAGGAATAATATATTTAAGTGAGATGTTATTTTATCTGTCTTAATGTCTATTTTTCAAATATTAAATTATTATGATTTTTAGTTGTATATAGTTAAATATATTTATCGTTAAGGATAAATATTGGATAGTGTGTACGCAAGAAATGTTAGAAGTAATAAAAATTGGAGGAAGTATTAAAAAGATAAATTTGTGGTATAAGTAATAAATTCTATAATATTTTTATTATTATTATAATTTTTTAAAAAAAGTTTTATATCTATATATTATGAGATTATAAGGTGTTTTTATTTTTTTTAACATTATTAAATTTAGCAATAATTTAATGATGTTGCAAAGTTAGTTCCAATTTTATGTTGCAAAGTTTGTTCCAATTTTACCTTCTCACCATTTAAACATAATTATGTTTGTTATATTTTTATATATTAATACAAATTTAAAACAAATTAATTAATGTATTATATTATATTAAATTTCAACATTTAAATAATTCCATATAGATATGTGATGGTATTGATAATTAAAAAAAATTAAGAAGAATTTGAGATGACATATGTTTGACGGTAATATTTTTTTTTTACAAATTCATCATTAATTATACTTACGAATGAGGTATTACAAATCCGTTATAAATTTCTGATGATTTTGTGACAGGTATGTGTAGAACAAAATTTTCTCACATAAATTTATCACAAGTTCGAAAAATTTTTTTAGTATTTTTTCATCAACATTTTCTCATAAATTCATCACAAATTGTGACGAAAAAATTCGTTGCACCGAATTCGTAGATGATGTCCAACTTTCTCATAATGTAACTCCCATTATTGTTTTAAATAAATTAAATTATAGTAAATTACACTGAAACCCTTAAATAATTGCAAATGACAGACAGATATAAAGTTACTAAAATTTCACAGACTAGCCCTTTGACCTAACGTTGACCGTTTGACTTCCATTAAATAATTTTTTATTTTTTTTACTTTCTGTAATTACCAAATTTCCCTTATGAATTTTGATAGTGGTAGTTCCCACCTGGTAGAAGTAATTGTCCACATATTATTTTTAATGTTTACCATTTTTTTTCTTTTTATTGTCTCATCACATTTTCTTTTAATTTTTTATTAATATTTTAATTTTTAACTTTTAATTTTTTAAAAAAAAAACCAGCTTGCACTCTCTGGCGGGAATGTTTAACATCTCCATTTCTCTAGTGTGCATTGTCATACAATATTCATAAAGCCAATGGTTACTGGTCTATTCCCTTAATTCTTCATTGATTTCTTCATATATCTTTAAAAATCTCAATTCACATATAATTCATATCTACTGCATTTACCTGGTTAATGCACACAACACTTTGGTATATGTTGAATCAACTGGTAATAAAGTTTGGATCATTGAACCCATCAACACTTGATCCATGAATACATCTATGTCAAACTAAATCAATGCCCCCTACCGCGTAAGTAGAGTATTTTTTTATTCGTCGTTTATTTTAACGACATTCAAAATCCTCAACTACTCTATTGAGCATAGTTTCCACAACCTGTCCATGATGAAAATTACCATTCCTCTGACTCAAATTGAATATGATTACTCGAAAATGTGTAAAATATATGTAAGAAGCACATACAAATAGGATTTCTTCTAGCTTTCTGTTAGCGAGAGCTGAGTAACTAGACCACTTAAATTACATGGTGCTCTTTACATATCAAATATAAAGTCAGACGAGTTTTTATTCTTTGCACATAGAAAAGAGTAACATAAGCAGTTAAGCTTGCTTACTGCTTCTTGAGGTCACTGCCAAAATCACCATACGGAGCTAAATCCTGCACTATCCAATACCCTTGTCTTTAGAAGAAACTCATGAATGGCTCAAAATTCTTTCTCATAAACTCCCCACCTAAAATTCACACAATCTACATGGGCACGCCAATTCATTAAAGCAAAAGTTCATAAAACAATCCATCAATAAGAGCCATAATTTCATTTAATTCAAATCATGCTTTTGAGATAGCTATTGGCTGGATCTTGTTAATAACATTGCAAATGACTATCCCACTTCTCAATGCAAGTTGAACTTCCTCTTCTGATGGCTGCACTAGGTAACTTCTTACCCTCCAACTCAAATTATTTTTTGCAGCCATTGCACAACCTCATATACAATGCTGCAATATTAATTCAATAAGACTATTTCTATCATTAACATTAAAAACAAACCTTAACCTAATACATTTCAATCAATAAATACATCATACACATACAATAGCCAACTTCAATAACACACAACAAAATATTCAAAACAGCAAGATTAGTGAAATCAAAATCAAACCACACAAAATCAATAGCACACCAACAATTATACCAGCTTCCACAACTTTTCTTGAAGCCAAATCAATCTCACATTGTTTAGTTTCCTTTCTAATAAACTCCTCATATAGAAGCAGCAGAGAATGATGAACCAGCCTCATCTATTGCCATTTTTTATTTTCCCTAATTTAATCACAAAATCTAACTAAAACCCAACAAATTCAAAATCCTCAGAAACCTAAACAAATCAATCCCCATCAAAATCCGAACATTAATATCTAATTATCAAACCCATTAAAACAGAGCTTCCCCATCAAAATCAAAATCTGAACATTCATATCCAGTTATCTAACTCATTAAAATAGAGCTTCGTTTATTTTTTTCGTTTTAATTTTCTTCTCAAATTTACTTATCTATTCAATGTTTAGATATAAAGAGTGTAGAATGAGATAAATTATACAATACTATACAAAATTTAAACCTTTCTTCAGATTCTCGATGCTCTCTCCATCAATCTAGGCTTAGATTTCAGTCTCGATGGAACTTGCAACTTGAGATATGGAGCAAGTCAAGACTTGTCGAATCAAGAAGCTTCTAAAGCCAAGACCATATGTAGTCTAACGGGTATGTACGCAACTTTTGAGATTAGATAGAAGTCAAAGAGTTTACATAGATGTGGGTTTTTACAGAGGGTTCGGTTTCAAGTTTGAGAGACATGGGTCTTTAGAGAGGACTCAGTTTCAAGATTGAGAAGAGCTTTAATGCTGGTATGTTGGAATCATTAGAGTCTTGACTCTGGTGGGCTTGTATGTCTTGAGAGGCTTGTTTTAAACCTTCTAATTTCTTATTTATTAATTCTATTGACAATGACCGATAAGGTGTCTATGTCTTCCGCTGACTGCATTTCTCCATTTCATCTTGTCATTTTAATCTTTGCTAGAGCCAGTCACTCGAGTGCTGTTCGCTATTATGTATTTTTCTTTGTTTGTGGGAATTTGAGTATTATTAGCTTCAAATGAGGCTTGTGATGATGATATTCCCATGTTAAGAATATAATATTATGAATTTGATTATGGAGCTTTTGTTAGAGATGTATGCTTTTTGATTAGATGGTTGGCAAAGATCATTACTGTTGATCCTATAGGCATACTAAGTAATCAATATATATAAAATAAGCGGAAATAAGGAAATAGAAAAATTAATGTCAATCGGTCGGCGGTGAATCTCTTGAAGACACCACTCAAGTTACCGGTTAAGAACCCCAACGAGAACGAATGCGGAAACTACTTCTCTTAAACTCCAGAAAACCTCTCCTAAAAACCTCTCAATAGGTTTCACTTTGCAAACACTATTTGTGATTAATGTTGTTTCAGAATGCACTGAGATTCTAAGACGTTGGGATGATTGAAGAGTGGAGAGGAGAACTCTATTTATAGTAGTCCATAGCTAGTTCACTTGAACTAGAACTGATTTGAATTCAAATAGGAATTCTTATCAGATAACAATCTTATTTATCCATTACTTAATGGACAAGTAAGGGACTTGGGCTGGGCCTATGTTGGGTGGACCAATCACCCAGGCCCAATGGCCCCAAGCCCACTTCAATATAAGGCTTGGGCCAATCTATTAAAAAGTCCCAAATCTAACATTCTCCCACTCACACAAGAGAGGCACAGCCCACTAAGGACCGTCAAGACTTAAATAGAGAAAACACTCGTCGATCCATCAATTGGTTTTATACTGCAAATAACCAGTGTGACCAAATGAACCAATTTCTTCAATAAAGAAGAATAATCTCGAAATTCACTTCATATCCCAGACTACCATGATTTGAATTCACTTCAGACATGTTCGGTCCCAAATGAACCAATGTTCTGAAAACTTCGAAGTACTTCTAATCACTATTGTGTTCCCAAGAACCACAGTCCGCTAGCGTGTGATTTAAATAGTGTGAAAACAATCAGAGTCTTCCAATTCGCTCTTGTCCCAAAAGTCGATGAAAGTAACCTACATTACAGTCATGCCTAGAAAGACACGCCAATGACACAGTCATTACCCCAACACTACGGATATAAAAGAGATTGTACTAAGGATAAATAAATATGGGACTTTGCACGATAAGGAGTAGGGACTATTCTCAAACTTATCTCCCATAGGGTCTACTTATAGCTCACACGGTATAAAAGCATGTGCGACAATGATACTTGCCTCTACATTAGGCGCGTATGTATATTATAATAGCTCATTGTCCGGACGATAGCACAAAGCTATTCCTCAGACTTGATCACTCCCACTTTCCAAGTGCTATGACTTAAAAGTCTAGTCCAGCTGGTCAGGTCTCATGATTGTGGTTCTCATGAGCGATTCTCAATCCATTTTGGAGAATCTCATCTTGACGACCACGTCAAGGCGATCGTTTTATACACCCCTCTTAGTTCATGAAACTCCTATTCAAAACACGAGTGTATAGATCTCATCTTGCATTATCACCAGATAATCAGGGCAACTAAGCGTGTAAGTGAGCAAGTCTCTCAAACCTGACGACATACTCTCGGATGAATCAACTCTCTATATGCCAAAAACACATGAAGATAAACAATTATCATTAAAACATAGACATAACAATCCAAGACATTACAATCTACGCAGAACCAAAGACCTAGAATGCTTGACAAAAACATCTCTAGTTATAGCCTTTGTAAATGGATCAGCTACCATATCATGTGTAGATATATATATATATATATATATCTGATTGTTACATGCTTCTTTGTCACTATATCCTTGACAAAGTGGTACTTAGTCTCTATGTGCTTAGACTTATTGTGATACTTAGCATCCTTAATATAGGCAATAGCTGCCTGACTATCACAATATACAATGACTGGCTTTGGCTCACTCTCAGCTAGGTTAAGGTCATCTATAAACCTTTTGAGCCAGACAACTTTCTGCACAGCCATCGAGCAGGCTACAAATTCTGTTTCTATGGTGGACAATGCTATGCAAGTCTGCTTCTTACTACTGCAGGAGATTGCTCCATGACTCAGAATGAAGGCATAACCGGAAGTTGACTTCCTCTCATCTAAGTCGCCACCCCAATCAGCGTTAGTGTAACCCACTAGATGGCTTTTAGCACCTTGGTAACATAGAGCATAATCTGAGATTCCTTTTAGATATGCTAGAATTGGTTTCCCTATAATCCAATGCTTTTATCCTGGATTCGACTGATACCTGTTTACAAGTCCTACTACATAGCAGATATTGGGCCTTGTACACAATATAACATACATCAGGTTGCCGATGGAATTTGCATATGGAACTTTCTACATCTTGTCACGCTCTTGCGGAGTTTTAGGGCATATCTCAAGACTCAAAGTTTGCCATTTTGTAATGGGTGTGTCCATAGGCTTGTAACTAGCCATATGGAATCGTTCAAGGATATTTTGAATGTAGAGCTCTTGCCATAAATCCAATAGCCTCTTACTTCAATCCCTTGATATCTTGACTCCTAGTATATAGGCAGCCTCACTCATGTCCTCCATCTCAAAAGTTGTCGACAACTAGTTTTTCGTTGACAACAGAATATCCTTATTGTTACAAGTCAAGAGAATGTCGTCCACATATAATGACACTAACACAAAACCGTCACTGGACTTCTTCACATAAACGCAATGGTCTTTTGGTGTCATTTAGAGACCATATGACATTACCAATCATGAAATCTCAGGTACCATTGCCTGGAGGATTGTTTTAGTCCATAAATGAACCTCAAGAGTTTACACACTTTCTTTTCTTTGCCTTTAGTTATAAAACCCTCAGGCTGTTCCATGTAAATCTTTTCCTCTAGTCCTCCATTGAGGAAAGCGGTCTTGACATTCATTTGATGAAATTCAAAGTCCATATGTGCGACTAAGGCCAAGATTAGGCGAATAGAAGCGAATCTCACTACACGTGAGAACGTCTCCTCATAATCTATGCCCTTTTGTTGGGTATAAACTTTTGCCACCAATCATGCCTTGTATCTCTCGATCGAACCATCAGCCTTACGTTTAACGCGAAGGACCCATTTATTTCCGATGGCTCTACGTTCTGGTGGTAAGTCAACCAAGTCCCAGACATGGTTACTTTTCATTGATTTCATTTCCTCTTCCATGGCTTTCGTCCATAGATCCTTGGCGGGTAAATTGAGAGCTTCTTTCACGTTCTTTGGTTCATCACCATCGTGTGAAGCCATCATGAACGTTTTCCCTTCAATCTCATAATGTCATTGGGGAATGGGGACTCTTCCACTTCTTCGATTCGATGACTCAGGCATCGAAGGATCAGGAAATTGTGTACTCCCACTGTCATGTACCAGTGGAGCTGATTCTTCAAGCACTTGTTCACTCCCATTAGGATTGATATCCATCTGTGAAGGAACTAAGTCCTCTAATTCATTTTGTTCAAATAAGGAAGTCTCTCTCTCTCTCTACTTCACCCTTCTTAGGGAATTCATTCTCAAAGAACATAACATCACGTGACTCTAATTCAGAAATTGTACCATCTGAATTTTCTCCTATCAGTACATATCCTTTAGATTGCTCGGGATATCTTATGAAAATACATCTTTTACCCCTCGCACCTAGCTTCCCATATGGGCTAGAAAGATCATGTACACACACGCACCCCAGGGTCGCATATAGGAGAGGTTAAGTTTTCTACCTGTCCATAACTCATAGGGTGTAGTTGTCACTAATTTTGTTGGAACCTTATTTAATATATGGGTCACTGCCAGAAGTGCATCTCTCCAATAAGATATTGGGAGATTTGCTTGTGCCATCATCGATCGTACCATTTCTAACAGTGTTCTATTCCTCCTCTTGACAACTCCGTTTTGTTGAGGGGTCCTAGGAATAGTCAACTGTCTCATTATACCTTTCTCCTGACACAATGTCTTAAATTGATCAGATAGATACTCTTGGCCTTGGTCAGTGCTTAGCACTTTGACAGTCCTATCTAGTTAATTCTCCACCATAGCCAAAAAATTTCCAAAGCAATCTAAAGCTTCAGACTTATGGGAGATTAGATAGACTATACCGAAACGAGTGAAGTTATTTATGAAGGTAATGAAATATGATGCACCACTTCTAGCCCTAACATTCATAGGTCCACATATACCTGAATGAACTATTTCTAAAAGAAAAGTGGCCCTAGTTGCCTTTCCAAAAGGTTTTCTAGTTGTCTTTCCAGCTAGACAATGATTACAGGCTGGCAACTCAATCTTATTATAAGATCCTAGAATCCCCTTTTTCGCCAACCTGTTCATTTTATCTTGTCCTATATGACCAAGTCTAGCATGCCAAGGGTTCACATAATCATCAATGCAAAGATAAATAAATCCATCAGCCATTCGTCCAGAACCAATAAAAACAGAGTCATAATACAAACTTAACTTTTGATTCAAACACTAGTTTATATCCAAAAGTCATTAAAACAAAGACTGAAATGAGACTACGTCTAATCTCAGGAGCGTAGAGGACATCATGTAGTAGTAAAACGTGGCAACTTTGTATCCTTAGTTTGCAAGTGCCATTCCCTTTTACTTCAACCCGTGAGTTGTTTCCCACATATATCCATCTAGTACCAAGCGATATGTGTTGGTACTCTACGAGCGCTACCCTGTCTCTAGCTACATGGTCGGTTGCCCCTGAATCTACAATCTACAATCCACATAGAATAAGACTCGGGAAGCAAAACGGTGCTAGAAACAAAAATATTAAACATATTAAGATCAAAATAGGATACCTCTTTCTTCGACTCGGTACAATCACGAGCAAAGTGTCCCATCTTGTTACAATTGTAACACTTGACTTGCTCATGTCTCTCGTCTGCCCCTTTCCACGTCTGGTCTTCTTTCGAGGGTTTTTGGTCCCGGGCTTATTAGGATTCTTCTAATCTTTATCTTTCTTGCTGCCCTTATTACCCCTCTGGCGCTTGGCATTATTGCCCCTACGCACATTAGAATCAACCATGTAAAGCTGACCAGAGGATTTTGCCGCCTCTATGCGCTTGTCCTCGAGTTTTATATGACAGGAGATATCATCAAACGTTTTGATGTTATCATTAGGTGTCATGTTTATCTTCATGTTTTCCCAACTGTTTGGGAGGGACCTTATCACTGCCTGCGCTTGTTGCTCGTCCGTCAGGACATGACCGGCTGATTTCAACTCGTGGATCATGTTAGCCATCTCACGAAGATGTTGGCGTATGGTATGATCACCGCGCTTACGATAAGTATCAAACTTAATCGTTAGCCATCAGAGCTTGGTGGTTGAAGTCCCACCATATTTGTCCTTGAGTGCTACCCACATAGCCTGCGCAGTGTGGTAATCCTCAAAAGTACACATTAGGTCATCAGCCATACTCGACAGTATGGTGATGCACGCAATGCTATTCTTGCGCTTCGAGGACAAGTAGGCGTCCATATCCCACCTTGCTTGTTCAGTTGAACCATGTGGTGGTCGACCATCGTGTTCGAAAGGGTCTCGAGAGCTTCTTGCTCCTTGAGGATATACTGGATCTTGCGATGCCAGATATCGTAATCGTCTCCATTGAGTTTGTCACCCTTGTTCAACTCAGGGACAATAGATTTAGTAGCAGAGGCCATCACTAACAAGCACCAAAAAGACACATAAGACCATCTATGTTTAATCTAGCATAATCATCCGATAATCATATAAATGCACTAGCTAAAATAATCAAAAACTTATCGAATCAATCTGAGGGGGAATCGGAGAAGAAAGGCAATCTACCCAATCACCATCCTTGTCCTCAAACTTCATCAACTCGTTAATCATGCAGTGTGCAAACAATTCTAACCATGCAAGCCTAAAGCATCCACTAAACTATTCAGCAACCAAGAATAATCATAAAGAATTCATGCTTGCTGATGATAGTGTGAGAGGGGTGTACTCTGGCTCAGTAATCACACTATCATCATCCTAAGCCTCGTTTAGTATCTCAGGTTCTTCGCCGTCTAAATCGGCTACTGCCATCTCTTCGTCGCCATTCCATTCGGCGACCTCTTTCTCTTCATCAGCCCATTTGGCTTCTTCCTCCTCTTCACCATCCCACTTAGGGAGTTCCTCTTCTTCACTATTCCATTGGGCTACATCTTCCTCCGGTTCGATCTCATTTTCGAACTCATCATCAGCCTCATTTTGTTGCTGCAACTCAGCTTTGGCAGCCGCTTGCTGCTCCGCAAGTATGTCATCCATGATATTGATGTTCTCTCTAGACACATAAGCTCCATGCACATGCGGAAATGGTGGAGGTGCATGAGCTTGAGCAACCGGGTGTTGCTCTGGATGAGGAGGAACAAAAGCTTGAGCAACCGGATGATGCTCAGGATACATCGGACCGCTGGATGAACCATCAGAGGATGTTGAGGAGGCGGTGAACGGTAATAATGTCCCACCTAGGGGTGTGGATGAGGAATAGGCGGTGTCCATCTAAATCCCATCGGCTGATGTGGAAGTAGAGGTGGTGGAGCAGCCGGATGTTGCTGCTGGACTGGGTGAGCATGTCCAAAAGGAGGTGGTACTATCATGTGAGGAAGTTCAAGAGGTAAAATGTAGACGATGGCCGGTGCAAGGTACCTATTCGAATACTGAGCAACCCTCTCAGTGGGGACCCAGAAGTCATTGTCCACAACATAACCATGTCTGTGAACCATAACATGTGCAAAACAATCAAATGCATATGCCATAAGCATGTAAACGATATTAAAAAAATAATAAATAAAAAAATGCCTTCGTAAATAGAAAATAATATTTAAAAATGTTTCCACAAAATTGCGTGCTTAATAACTTTAAAATGGCATAAAATGTTAGGCTTAAATAAAATAAAAAACCAAAAATTTTTGGGGAAAAAAAATAAAATATATATTTTTAAAACATGTTTTTTCTCGGTCGCCGGCAACGGCACGTGGCCGTCACTCGCCTCCGGAGTTCGGCGCTTGGCCGGCATGGCGGCTGCATGCACCAGTGACACGTGGCGTGCCGAGGCGTTGCCGCGTGTCGCTGCCGGGTCACCTGCACAGTCAGCCTTTAGGGCTGACGTGGCTGCCCCACAGGCGGCCACGTCAGTGCTGACTTGTGCGCCACGTGACGCCTGATGTCACCATTCCCAGTCATTAAAAATGCTGACGTGTCGACACGTCAACGCTGACAGGGGAGCAAGGCCACCCCTTTGCGCCTCACGCGCTCGCGTGGCACGTGCATCCCACGTGCAGCCTTGTCGTCGTGCGACGGCTGTCGAGGCGGCTGCCGTCTGCTCCTTTCGCCATCCTCTTTCCAGTCATGCTGTCGGTTGTCGTCTTCGGGACTCCGGTCGTCGGCGGTGAACTCCACTCTCCGCTGCTGTGACTGGGCATTGTTCTTCAAATAGTAAATAATTAGTGCTGATTAGGTCTGATTCTTTCGAATCTGTCCCCAATCTTCGGAAGGCCATAACTCCTTCGTTTCTTATAAAAAAATTCATATTATATATCGACGGATTCGTTATTCGAAGATGAATCCATCGATATATAATTTGCATATGGAAAAAATTTGTGATAAATTAAAAACCAAAAACAACCACGAAAATCACATGCAATATTCGATTTCCAGCATTTAGTTTACGTTCTATTCATGCAAAAATAACAATGGCATGCAATGTTGATTCTATAGACATACTAAGCAATCAAAATATATAAAATAAGTGGAAATAAGGAAATGGAAAAATTACTGTCAATCGGTCGGCGGCGAGTCTCTTGGAAACACAACTCAAGTCATTGGTTAAGAACCCCAACGAGAACGAATGCGGAAACTACTTCTCTTTGACTCTTGGAAACCTTTCAATAGTTTTCACTTTGCAAACACTGTTTGCGATTAACGTTGTTTCAGAATGCACTGAGATTCTAAGACTTTGGGATGATTGAAGAGTCGAGAGGATGACTCTATTAATAGTAGTCCATAGCTAGTTCACTGAACTAGAACTAATTTGAATTCAAATAGGAATTCTTATCAGATAACAATCTTACTTATCCATTATTTAATGGACAAGTAAGGGACTTGGGCTGGGCCTATGTTAGGTGGACCAATCACCCAGGCCCAATGACCCCAAGCCCACTTCAATATAAGGCCTGGGCCAATCCATTAAAAAGCCCCAAGTCCAACAATTACAGAACAACAGATTTCCCAATCTACTCCTCTATCATTTCAATTCAATAGTTTTTTAACAGGATGATAACGGTCAACGTTAAGTCAAAGGGTTTATTTGTGAATTTCCTGTAACTTGACTGTAGTTTGATTGTAGTTTACCATGGTTCAGGGTGTCAGTGTAATTTACTCATTAAATTATTACAAAGTTTTCCATAGTAAATTTCTTATTGAATCGCAGAAATTAAACATTTTAAATGATGTACTCTCAAGCAAAATTTTTCTATAATCCGAAAACAATTAGCTTGAGATAGACAAATATACTGATTCTCAAATATAAGTTGTATTTGATAGAGTTAAAGTTTGATCTATTTGTATCGTATTTATTATATACAATAAGATTTATATGCAAGTAATATATATATATAAATATATATATATATATATATATATATATATATATATATATAAAATATAAAAACAACTTGAAATATGAAATTTGTTTGGAGATTTTGAAATTTGATACTCTATAATGATACTGACAAATATTCGGCGAACTTTATTAATATGGAATTTTTTTTAGTAATGTTGTTTAAAAGTAAATTCGTACCGGTTAATTGTTAATATCATAGTAATAATATGAGAGTCAAAAGTAAATTCGTACTGATTGAATTTAAACATACCTAATTCTTAATATGATATTAATAGGAGAGTTGAGTGTGGAGCTGTCACGTCCAAATTCGAAGGGTTATAAACTCATGTTAAATTTAAAGTTTTAAATCAGACCATACAGTGTATTAAGTTGGCAATTGGTTCACATGCAAATAAAAGGTGCATATATAAACAAATATTTGAATCTTGTTATGAACCAAGAGCAGGTGGTGGATTCCACCTTCACACAATGCATGTATAATTATATTACTTTATTGACACATGGCATGTAAAGATGTATATGTATATGTACGTGAAATCAATAACATGAGATATAGAATGTTATGTGATTTGTTTTCTCTTGTTCTTCTGATTACTTTCTTATTTTAGTACTCGTTTAATATATCAAGATTCTTTCAAGATTCAATTAAGATTACCGGGTTATTTTTTGATTTCATTTTCCCGTTATTATTGAACTGTTTTTTTTCTCTTCTACCCCTATTCTATTTTTATTTTTATAACAAATCTAAAGTTAACCATGAATCAAATCTCTTATGATGTCAAGGGAGTGGACGATGATGATGTCATGACCAACCATTTCCTAAAGAAAATATAAACCAATTTGCATTTGAGTAATTTATTTATTTTAAAAACATAATACCAACTCAACTTAATCTTAAAAAACAGATAAAAAATTCAACTCATATTATAATTGAGAATATTTTTATAAATTTTATAAAATGAGAAAAGTCGTTTCTATAAATATTCCATTCATATACATTAATTTTAAAATATAAAATATTGATAGATCATAAAATTTCCACAATGTAAAAACTAGAAGATATTGAATAGTTTAAGGATGGAGTCACTATCCCCACCTTTTATATATATATATATAAAATTTTTGGGGTTAATTCTAAAAATTCAGCTTAAGTTTATTGAATTCTCATAAACGAACTATATATATATTTTTTCATTTTACCACTTTTCTTTACAAATAAATGAATAGTAACCTTATATAATTAACACACAAATGGTAAAATGGAAAATATTCAAATTAGTGTAATTTTTCGGAGAATTTAACAAATTTACGGTGATTTTTTTAGATTAACTCTTATTTATATAATATTAAAATATTTATACTAAAATATATTATTAAAAACAAACAATTATTTTCTCTCTTAATATATAGTATTACTAATATGTTAATATTTTAATTGGTAATAAATTATTTTTTATAGAATAAACTTATATATTTAATAACTATTTTTTTTTATTTTTTATTTTTATTAAATAATGCAGATTTTATACTGCCTAATTCTTAACGGAGTATTACTTTAAGGAAAAGACTGCTCTAGTCCCGGCCTACCACGTCATTTGTGAGCCCAACCAATTATAGTCCTCCCTTTTAATTACATTAAATATTTATGTAGTGTTTGAGAGAGACAAACAATTAAAAAGAAGGAATGTGATTGGTTGGACTCTCAAATGATGTGGTAGACCGGAACCATGATAGTCTTTTTCTCAGTTTAAACGGTATAAATGAAATAATTCTTTCTTCAAATGGAAATTTATTTTAGTATAAAATATAGTCAAGCTATTATGCATGAACATAGTTGTCAACTTGGTGAAAAACTCAACTTGCATCCAGCCTCTTTAATTAAACGTGTGGGCGGGTTTAAACGTGTTATCAAATTAAACGTGTCTTTAGGATCAAGGACGGAGCCAGCCATTAAAGGCTAAGAGGGCCGAGTTTTACGGGATATGGGGCAGCGCCCCGCGGTACGGAATAATATTTTTAATAATTTAAAAAAAAAATACTATAATACTTTTTCAGTTTTTTATTATTTGCAATATTTCTTACGTACACTATCCAATATTATTATATACAGCTAAAAATTACGAATTACAGTAATTTAATATTTGAAAAATTAACATTAATAGAAATAAAACAAGATTTCACTTAACTATATTATTCTTTATACATAAGAAATAAGATGTGAAATAAATTGTCTAATAAATAGTGCTTATTATTATGTTAATATTTGACATATTAAAAAATGAAGATACTATAATTTATATATTGTCTTGATTGATGCGATGCATATGTTTTATTTTCAGATCTCAAGATAAATTTATTTAAATGTATATAATTTTTATAATTTAATTACATGATTTAAAAAACATATTTTATAATTTAAAATATTTTTAAATATCTATGTATAAATTATTATTGTCATAAATAAATAAATGTATACCATTTGTAATTTAAAATTATTTATTTTCATATTAAAAAGAGTTAGAATTTTTTTTAGTAATGTATGAATTTAAATTTATTAATATATGAAATTGGCAGAGAAATAAATATGATACATTTATTATATACTATGTTTATTATATAATTTATTATGCATATAATTTATTTAATAATTTTTAAATTTATAAATTTTGATAATACATTATAAATAATTTTAAAATAAATTCACTAGGAACAATTTTTTATTTATTTAAAATTTTGTACTTTGTTTGCATCCAAACCTCTTTTAATCTTAATATAATTGTTTACTAAAATGTGTAGGGATGGGAATGAAGAGGGCCATTATAAAGTTCAAAGCGAATTGAATAGATGGCGAGTATAAGGCCGGTGAAATGGTTGTTATGCTTCTTGATGCTACCATTTCACTTTTCCAATTAGTGGAAAAACTACGTGCAAAGTTGAAGATATCAACTTCAACAAGAGATAGGTATGAAATTATGGATGACGGCAAGTTACATTTTGCAATGGAGGATCATAGTGAGCCCATGTATCTATTTGTGGATGCTCTATCAAAAGAGAAATGACCCACCATACAGGTTGTTAGTAGCACTCCTCACATTGATATTGGTGGACCGAGTATGGATATCGTCATTCTGAATGCCGAGAAAAATTCATAATGCTTTTGTCGATATTATCGAACCGAATGCATTTCATACTGCTGAGGATTTGGCAAATAATGATGCAGATATGGATGTTACGCGTTTTGAAGGTGACAGAAATAAGCATGATGATTTGGATGATATGGATGATTTTCCGGACGTCAGCTCGGAGGGCGATGAAGAACGTATTCACGTCATCGCGCCTAATGAACCAAGTTGGGTATTACGAGGTGCTAATTGTTATTCATTCAATCAAGACATCATATATGCACTGTCAGCCCCAGTTTGGACTAATCCACTTCAATAGGGTAGGGCATTTAGGAAGAAAAAAGATATGAAAGTGGTTATTGATAAGTATGCTCTCTATAACAAGTTCACCACCAAAATCATTCGTTCTAATAATATTCGGTTTGAAGTTGAATATTCGGATGAAACCTGCTCATTTGCATTTCGTGCTAGACGAGGTAGGGCGTTTCATTGTGGCATGTTGATGATTTTGTACCAAAACATTCTTGCGTGCGTGATACACATACCTTATTTTATCGGCCCATGAAATCCAACCTCATTGGTAATTTGTACTCATCCGGGGTTATTGTGACCGATTAACGTTCTAAATAAGTGCAAAATGAAATGGAAGATGCTATCAAGTCATTATTCAGTATACCAATCCCTACAACATGCTTTGAAGTTTGTATATGGTGACAAAGTCGAGTCATATTAAATTCTACCAGTTTATTTTGCACAATTGCAATCTTTCTACCCGGGTATTATTACTTTCTTATGTACTAAAGGTAACAATACTTTCTTGTACTCATTTTTTGCTCTAAGTGCATCGATTTGGGGTTTTTAGCATATGTTTATCTAGTAATTGCCATTGATGCAACACAAACAAAGGGAGAGTATAAGGGGGTGATTATGACTCCAACCGCTCAAGATGGTAACGGCGGGATGTATCCCCTAGCATTTGGATTTGCAGACGAAGAAGACAATACTTCTCCGCGATGATTTCTCTCTAAGCTCAAACTAGCAATAGGAACACTTATTGGGCATGAAGAAAATACTTCATATTTGGGCATATTTCTAATAGTCACCACTGCAAATCCAAATGAATCAAGTTAGGTTATTCTAAAAATCAGATAACATAAAGTTAATAAGAAATAAATTCAATTAAATACTTACCACTATCGTCCATGGACATCCATAGAAGTTGAATGTCTTCACTGATTGTGCTTTCCCTTAAAGGATATTCCGAATGCCATTTATGGTGTATGAATAGAAATAGGTTCCCATGAAAACTGGTAGAATCGTTCTAAGTCCTCTACCATGTACCACAAAAGCTTTCTCATAGGCTTTTAACCTTCCGGGCCCATCAAGAACTTCTCCACAAAAATGGCATAACAAATCTTCAATGCATCTCGCGCACTCATATCCTGTGGTGTTTGAGTTTTAAACCACTTTATGATAGGACTAATGGCGTCACTTGCCTGAGGTCGGATATATCAGCTATACACTGAGTTCAATTCTTCAAGAGCTCGATTTATTTTTAATAACTTCTTTGAGATCTTTCCAAACCTCAAACCGGTTAACAATGCAAATTCTTCTCTACTAAACCAGAGAGGCGCATTTCTGATCCCAAACTATACCTCATCATCCTTACATTTCTATTCTTCCAGCATTCTGCCAACCAGCCGCAGAATAAAGTTTCCTGGAAAAGCGCCATTCCTCTGGTTTATGTAAAGGAAGTGACTAAGTGGACCTTTCTTCCATTCGTCTACTAGATTAAAGGCCTTCAATTGGTCCTCAATCAGGTTCATCATCGACTGCTGACCATATGTATTGAGTTAGGCATCAACAATATCCCTTGCCGGATACTTGAAGTATATTCCATCTTTGAAATGTATCCTTTTAGGAGTATCCTGAAACATAATTAAAACAAAAAAAATAGATATCATATAAAATACATGAAATAATAAAGTTAAAAATTAGATATTGCAGGGGCTTCCCGGTACTAACGGCCGGAAAGATTGTAAAAAATATGTCTACTTCCCGGTATGAAATAGTAGGAAACAGGAAAGGAACCAGTAAGTTCCAGCGGTTTCCCGGTGTTTTAAACTGGGAAACAATAACCCAGTATAGTACACCAGGAAGCTTCCCGTATAACCTTTGATTATAATGGAAGCTTCCCGGTGGTGTATACGGGGAAGTATCCTTTTTAGGTTATCGTTTCCCGGTTTACAACACCGGGAAACCACTGGAACTTACTGGTTCCTTTCCTGTTTTCTTGTGTTTCATACCGGGAACCAGACATATTTTTACAATCTTCCCGGCCGTTAGTACCGGAAAGCCCCTACAACATGCAATTACAGAACAATTCCTACAAATTATATAACTAAACCACATCTAATAGCAACCCTAACCTAAAATTCCAAACAAAAAACTAGTTAATTGCAAAACATTATCCTAAAACTAACCCTAACACTAAAAATGTCACATTTCGCTTAAAGAGAGTTGAGAAAAGCCCTAACCTTTGCAGACTTCTTTTCAGTTTGCTAGGTTTTCGTCTGAGGCGGAGGAGTTTTGCTCACCTTCATTCTGACAGGGCTTGGAGATGGCTTTACCGGTTGTTTCTGTTTCTTTGTTTTTGCAGGACTGACAGTGTTCTTCGACCCTGATTTTGTACCGTGATGTGTTCTTGCCATGGAAGAGAAATAATACGATTGTTGACCGTGAATGAGAGTGAGCTTGAGTTGAGAGGAAATCGAAAGTGACTTTAGAGAATAACCGTGAGAATGGATGAGAGTTGATGCTGTTTTCGTGAGAGTGAGCTGCTGGTGAGAGTGAGCTTGAGTTGATGAGAGTTGTGACAATGGTAATGATGGGGAGTTGGAATGGTGGGAGATGGAACTGTTCAGTTCCTCTAGTTTCAAACGGATAGTTGAAAAGACAAATTACGAATTTTAATTGTTTTTGTATTTTAGTGTAATTTATTTTATTTTTCATTTATATAATTTAATTTTTTTTAATTAAGTGGGTATATTTGTCAAATTGGTTTACTATATGTAAACACATTTCTTGTAAAATTTTTATTAATGGGCTAAAATTAATGTTTTAAATTTGAGTAGGTCCAAAAATAAAAATAATCACTTATTTTAAAATAGATTACACGAGAACGTCTTAAAAATAAAATTATATATATTTTATAAATGGGCATACTGAGTTGGAAGTACGCATTAAGGTCCAGTACAGGATATCTTTAACGGGTAAGTCGGTAATATTAAAGTGTGATCCATTTGTGTGTAGTATATATGGAATAACACATTTTCAAAATTCCGGAGTTAATTTAATTTTTTTTTTAAATTATTTTTTTAAATTTTAATTTAATTTTTTAATTTGTCAAAAGTGTTTTAGTAAGATTTTTAATTTTTTTAAGTTAAATTGAATTTTAAAATTTTTAATTTTTTTAATAATTTTTTATAAAATTCTAATAAAAATTCAGTTACAATTTAAAAAATTAAAAAAATTGTTAATTTAAAAAATGTATTATCCATTTAATATATCAACCCAATTTATATGAAAATGATTTCAAATCTTATTGGAATGTGAATTATGCTTTGTGTTTTGATTTCCATGTTATTTTTGGAATCTGACATATGAGAAAAAGAGATTATGTCTACGTAACATTAGTGGATGTCTTGATGATTAGTTACGGTGGCAGTAGAGAAGTCCATCTGTGCCTGTTAAATTCAAAAGAGATGATGTCTATGTAGTCAGTTGGGTTTGTAACTGTTAAATTTATTTAAAAATAACGAGGAAATACGTAAAATTAGATCTTATTAACTTTTTTATTTTAGTTTTAGATCAATCTTAATTTTTTTTAATTTTTAAATTTTTCCAAAAAAAAATTATAAAATTAAACTTTAAAAAAAAAATTGTAAAAAATGAGCTTCCCAATATTACTAACGAGAAGCAAATTTTGCTTTCCGATACTACACACCAGGAAGTAAAAATTTGCTTCCCGGTACTACACACCTGGAAACTAAGCATCAACTTTCCTGGTGTGTAATACTAGGAAGCAAGGATTTTGTTTCCTGGTATTATACACCAAGAAACAGGCAAAATTGATGCTTAGTTTTCTGGTGTGTAGTACTAGGAAGCAAATTTTCGCTTCCCGGTAGTGCACACCAAGAAACTAAGTGTCAATTTGTCTATTTCCCGATATGTAATACCGAAAAACTACTAGATATATTTTTTTAAATACTGAAGGCTAAAATGGTCATTTTGCCCTATTTTGTAAAGAAAAAATTAAAAATTTAATTTTGTAAAAATTTTAATGTTAGTCTAAAAATATAATTTTTTTAATAAAATGCTCAAAAGTGCTAACAACCCAAAAATAATTTATTTAATAATTTAAAATAGATTGAGTTGTTGAAAAAATACTGCGAAAATATATATATATATATGTATATATATATATATATATATAACAAATTCTTAGTGGACCCCACAAAATTGATGTGACATGACTGAGAGTTGAGTTAAATTTAGAAGCATAATAAAAATAACAAGTTTTGAAAATTGATCATATTTTACCAATGGTTAAAAGACACGCATTGATGCTCTTTATTTTTTTTCTCCACTCTTGCATTCATACTCTTAACAATAAATGAAAATACATTAAACACATTAAATATATATATATATATATATATTATAAAGTAGAACTCTCAGCGGGCCCCGCAAAGCTGACAGGGCGCGCTGAGAGTTGTGTGTTGGCTGGAAAAATAGTAATTTTGCCTATTTTTGAATCTCACCGATATTTTGACGAGATTTTGAGGAGGATGTAATATCTTGACGAGATTTTATTTTGTTTTTTTTTCCATCTCTCCTCATTTAATGATTCATGGCCCACACATGATCTAAATGATATATTCAAAAATAATTCATGACCTAATTCTATATAAATGAAATATTTACGTTTTTATTAAAAACTTAAAATAAAAATCAATGAGTCGTTATGATAAAAATTGATTTCTATTAAACTCTCTATCATTCATATGTCTATCTCTCTAGTTCATCCGTATATTCCTTAACAAGCGTGTTTATCTTGCAGAATATTCTTCTCGGATTATGGCTTCCAGAGATCGTTTTGTCGAGGTGCAAGCCGCTATAAGAGAGTTCCGTGAAAAGCTTGAAGCCTAAGCTTTAGCTAAGTAGGCTAGTGAGACAGAACAGGCTATTCCTGATCCTCCCTTAGGTGGTCATTCTTCTTCGAGCGCTCAGATAGCTCCCCAGGATGGCCCTCTAGATCCTCCCATCCAAGAGCCCTCTCCCGTTCTTCCTGCTCAAGCTCAGTCTTCTGACAAGAGTTCTCCACCAGATGATGCGGAGATCAGTTCTCCAAAGAGCTCTACTAAGACCTCGAGCGAGACCTCCGAACGTCCTTCCTAAAGACCTAGGGAAAACGTCGTTGCTTCTACTCGTACGAAGAGTACTGCAGGTCGTTCTCGTGCGAGTTCTGGGGAGAAAATTGTTTTTAGCTTCCTTGCTGATGCTTTCACATATTCTCACAAACGAGAGCTCGCAGCAGTCGTTGCTCCTTTGCGCCTCAAAGGTGACGTGGAAGAACTTGGCAAGCTTCGACTGGCAGAATTCTATGAGGAGGCTATCTCGCACTGCCTCAGGGTACTCCTCTGCTCATTTGCAAAAAAAAATATTTATTTTTATTTATTTACTTATTGTTATTGCCATACCAGGGTATCCATATCATGACTCCGCTCAACGAGAGAAAGCCCGACTGGAACGGACGGAAAAGGAGAAGTTGCAAAAGGAGATTGCAACTTTCGATTCCCAACTCAAGAGTTTACAGAGCACCCTTAGCGAGGCTGAATCCAAGGCTAAACTATATGAAGGGCAGGTGAGTACCCTTTCGTCCACGCTCGAGACGAAAGAACATGAAATTGATCGTCTGAAGAAAGAGAATTCAGAGCTTTCCTCCATTCGCTTAGAACTTCTTAAGGCTCAGGACGCTCTCCAGTCAGAGAAGGAGAAGGTACCACTCTTGAGCTTGACTTAGCCGAAAAAGACGTCACAACTAGAGTGAATGCGTTGAAAGACGTAGTCAGTAGGCTAATCACCAAGGATTCCTCTCGATCTGAACTCGAGTTTCTTCAGAGTATGCTTTCCGGCGTCCCTCCCTCTTGAAGGCCACCTCTTTTTGTTCCATTGTTGCTCGGATTTGAATTTGTCTTTTATAGTCATTTTGATGAACTTTCACAGCTTTTTCCTTTTATCTTTTGGTGTATTGAACGATTGCTCAATTCGTAGTGTTTTTGGTTATGCACTCATTTATATTTGCATGTATGTATTGTGTGTATATATATATTTACTGCTTTTTTTATTGCCCATGATCGTGATGGGTTTATCACCACACTCTTATTGCTTCGCTGGGAGAAACCTTTCCTTATATCATTTTACGGGATTCAACCTAATTGAGCGTGTGTTTTAATCCCCAAGGCCACCACATGTGTATTTTACTGTAATTTGTTAGTTTCCACATTGAGGTTTCACCATGTCTTCTAGATAATTCTTATATTTGAACAACAAGGATAGGTTCTGAGAACAAGGATACAATTGCGTGCGTTCGGCTTCCGGATCGATCGAACTCATTTGATTCATTTTTTTATTTACCCGACTGAGCAATTCCTTTTCGGATAGCAATATATACTTAAGACAATATTTTCATAAAATGTTCAACTTTATTAATCACTAGGCCTCGTTAAAAACCCCATTGGGGAAAAGAGTGCCCGAATACATTTGAGTAAGATAATTTAAAAATAGTACTTCTTCAAATGAACAATATTCCAATTGTGTTCAATTTCTTTGCCTTCTCTTGTCACCAACATGTATGCTCCCCGACCGGATTCCCTTAAAATTTGATAGGGATCTTCCCATGATGCTGCTAACTTCCCATGACCGTGCTCTAACGTATTTTGGAACACTCTCCTTAGGACCCATTCCCCAGGCTGAAATTCCCTTGCTTTCAACTTCTTGTTGTAATGCCTAGCCACCCTCTCTTGGTACTTCTTCACCCTACTTGATTCCTTTTCCTTGGCTTCGTCCAAAGTGTCTCGATCGAATACCAACATTTGGTGATTTTCCAATTCCGTCAAAATTTCCCTCATGTGATTGTGTGCCCGCTCAGCGGGTAACATTGCATCTGCTCCGTATACCGTTGCGTACGATGTTTGCAAGGTTGATGTCCTTGAGGTCGTCCGGAATGACCATAGTACTTCGGTAAGCAATTCAGGCCACAGCCCCTTGGCCTCCTCTAATCTCCTTCTTAATGTATCCAGAATCGTCTTGTTAGTTGCTTCCGCCAGTCCGTTGGCTTGTGGGTAGCGAGGTGTTGAATAGGTCAGCTTGATCTTGAACCCTTCGTAGAAATCCTTCAAGGATTGCGCAATGAATTGCAGGCCATTATCTGTCACTATCTCCTTTGGTATCCCAAATCGGTAGATCACATATTTCCAGAGATATCGTTCCACTTCCTGTTCTTGTATCCGTCCGTAGGCCTCTGTCTCCACCAATTTGGTGAAATAATCAGTTATTACCAAAATGAAGCGCTTTCGACCGTATCGAGAAATCGAAAAAGGTCCCACTATATCCATTCCCCACTTATCAAATGGTCGTGGAGAGGTGATATTGTTTAATGAAACGACATGTAGTTTGGAAATCGGGGCGAAACATTGACATTTATCACATTTCTGCACCATTTCTGCCGCATCCGTCTTCATAGTTGGCCAATAGAATCCTGCTCTATGCGTTCGGAATGCCAAACTTCTCCCACCCGAATGATTCCTGGCGTGCCCTTCATGCATCTCTTTCAATATCCGTCGGGCTTCGGTAGGGCCTACGCACCTCATATAAGGTCCATCAATTGATCATTTGAACAATGCGTCCTTTATCAAGCAGAACCGAGCGGATTGAATCTTTATTCTTTTGGCTCTCTCCTTATCAGTAGGTAAAATTCTCGCCTTCAGATAATTATGAATTGGCTCCCTCCAGTCGATTTTCTCAATCGTTGTTACAGTTCACTTCTGGCTTTCCAATGTCGACTCTTGCAACGTCATATAGACTATTGGTCCTTCATATCTTTTTCTCCAACAGTCGCCCCCAAGTTTGTCATCGCATCTGCCTTGACATTCTTCGCTCGTGGAACTTGTTCTATTTTCATCTCTTCAAAATCTTTAGTTAATTGCTTTACTAAATCCACATATTGTGCCATTCGCTCGCTTCTGACCTGATATTCTCCTCTCACCTAATTAACCACCAACAGCGAATCTCTCTTTATACTCAACCTACGCGCTCCACATCCCCTGGCTACCTTTATCCCCGCTATTAATGCTTCATACTCTGCTTCATTATTGGTGGTTGGGAAATTACATCTAATTGCTTGCTGGATTGGGGTGGAATTCGGCGGTTTCAAATAAATCCCCAAACCTGTCCCCTTTCTCTAGCAAGACCCATCAATTTCCAACATCCACTCCCCTTCATCGTCTTCCATCACATTCACTTCTTCTGCCGACTCCAATCCGCGATCGAAATCGACCAAGAAATCCTCCAAGGTCTGAGATTTTACAGCCGTACAAGATTTGAAATAGATATCATACTCGCCGAGTTCTACTGCCCACTTCATGAGCCGCCCCGCTCTCTCAAGTGAATGGATGAATGCCTTCAGTGGTAGCGAAGTTACTACAATAACTGGATGAGTTTTAAAATACCGCAATTTCCTAGCTGCGAATACCAACGCCAATACAATCCTCTCCAACTCAGGGTATCTGGTTTCTGCATCTGTTAGTACTCGTCTAACAAAATACACTGGAAGTTGTTTCCCTTCTGTTTCTCTTACCAGTACTGCACTAACTGCCACAATTGATTGTGCAAGATACAAATACAGTTCTTCACCTTAGACTGGTTTTGCCAACAGTGGGGGACTGGTTAAGAAGTCCTTTATTCCTTCCAAAGCTTGCTTGCACTCGTCAGTCCACTCGAAGGCCTTTCCTTTTTTAATGGCTGCAAAAAATGGCTGGAACCGTTCCGATGCCTTTGGAATAAATCGAGTGAGAGCCGCTAGACGCCCGGTCAACCTCTGAACCTCCTTCTTCGTTCTTGGATATGCTATATTAAAGACTGACTTTAATTCATCTGGATTCGCCTCTATACCCCTATTCGTAATTAAATATCCCAAGAACTTTCTTGCCTTTACCCCAAAATGACATTTTGTTGGATTCAACTTCATATTGTATTTCTTGAGTACCTCAAATGCTTCGTCCAAAAGATGTACGTGTAATACTTGCACTTCAGATTTCACCAACATATCATCTATATACACCTCCATAGTCTTTCCCAATTTTTCTAAAAACATCTTATTCATCAAGCGTTGATAGTCGATCTCGCATTTTTCAGTCCGAACGGCATTTTTTTGTAGCAATATATCCCCCTTTCCGTGACAAATGTTGTTTTCTCCTGATCTGCTGGATGCATGAGGATCTCATTATACTCTGAGTATGCGTCCATAAAGCTCAGCATTTCATACCCGCCGGTAGCATCCACCATGGCGTCAATATGGGGTAGAGGAAATGGGTCTTTCGGGCAGACTTTATTCAAGTCAGTAAAATCAATACACACTCTCCATTTCCCATTCTTTTACTGAACCACCACCAAATTCGCTAGTCATTCAGGGTACTGTACTTCCCTTATACTTCCGTTCGCGAGCAACTTCTCTACTTCCTCATTGATTATTTTGTTACGCGCGGGGGCGAATTTCCTTCTCTTTTGTTTTACTGGCTTACAGTCCCCTCTCACATTCAACCGATGAGTAATGACTTTTTCATCTATCCCGGTCATGTCAGCGTGCGACTAGGGGTGGGAATTGGCCAGGCCAGGCTAGGCTTTCGGTTAAATAGGTCCGGCCTGTATTCTAATACTCTGGCCTGAGCCTGGCCTACAAGCCTATGATAGGCTTGTATTAGAGGCCTGACCTGATCTGTTTAAAAGTCTATTAGGCCTGAAAGCCTGTTTAAAAGCCTATAAACAACTAGTTATATTTATAAAGAAAGTATTGGGCTTTATATTTATAAACAAAATATTGAATTTTAAATTTATAAATAGACATGTCAATAAATTTAATAAATAAATGTATATATAAATAATATATGGGCCAGCCTGTTAAGTTATAAAGGCTTTTACCATAGCCTGAGCCTAGCCTATTTAAATAAATAGGTTTTTGAAAAAGTTTAAATCTAGCCTATTTATTAAATAGGCTAGGCCACACAAGGCTTTATGTAGGCTAGGCTGTAGGCCCCTAAAAGGCCGCCTGACCTATTCCCACCCCTACGTGCGACCAAGCAAAGCAATTCACATTAGTTTTCAGGAAATCTATCAACTGCGCTCGTACACAGGGGTACAGTGCAGCTCCTACTAATACGATTCACTCGTCTGCGTCTCTAATGTCCACTTCATCGACTTGATCGTCCGTAGGATTCATTACGTTGGACTCCATGTCCTGTAATTGCTATAACTGCTCCGGAATAAGTTTTAAAGAATTCATGTAACATTGTCTCGCCTGCTTTTGCTCTCCTTTGATTGACCGCACTCCCCAAGGTGTTGGGAACTTCATCATCTGATGATATGTGGAAGAGACTCCACGTAGATCATGAATCCATGGACGTCCGAGAATCACATTGTAAGCCGAATCGGCATTGATGATAAGGAAGGTAGTATTCAGATTCATTCCCTCCGTATATACTGGCAAGCTCACTTCTCCTAAAGTCACATTTGCTTCCCCACTAAATCCCACCAAAGCCACTGTCTTTTTCCTGATCTTTGATTCATCCAACCGCATCTCTTTCAATGTAGATAGAAAAAGTACATTCGCAGAACCTCCATTATCAATTAATACTCTTCGTACGTCCAAGTTAGCTATAGTAATTTGGACCACTAGAGCGTCGTGGTGTGGCCCTTCCACTGCGGACGCCTCGGATTCTGCAAAAGTTATTGCTTCCTCCTCACCTTGTGATCTAGCAACCACATCACACACACTGAACACCCCTCGCATCTTCCTATTCGCTGCTGACTTTTTGCATCTATTCAATTCAGAGCCTCCGGAAATAACGTTGATAGTCCGTGTTACGCTCGGCGGGGGCAGAGCTTTAGCATTTTGTTGAAGGTGCATTTGCTCTGCCTGCTCTAGCGTCTCTTTCCCCTTGGGCGTTAAAAATTCTCTTAGTCAGCCTTGCTTCAAAAGATAGGCCACTTGCTTACGAAGTTGGTAACACTGATCGGTCGTATGCCCATAACTTAGTGAAAGTCGTAGTACCGACTCATGTCCTTTGGAACATCTATAGAAAGCTTGTTTGGGAAGCAAAAAGTGTCTCACATTTCTTTCAATACTGCTACTATCTCTTTTAGGGGCACCGTTAGATCGTAGGGAATATATTCCTGTTGCTGGCTTTCCCTTAATGGGACTGCTTCTCTCGTGTATGGGGTCGACCGAGCGTTTGTGGCTCTAGTTTCCCGAATGGGATTTCTTCTATCATCTTCCTTCCGAATTGGAGATCGTCGGCTCCGACGTTCGAAGTCTCTTCGAGTGGCTTTCTTTTTTACGTCCTTCTTCCTATTGGAGCCCTTCCTCTTCGCCAATCCTCTTCATATATCATCGATCCCTCTGCTTTTCTTCTTACTTCAGCAAACGTGCAGGGCGTTTTAGACATTAAATCGGGATGCAATTTGGTGTCCGGAATCAGACCCTTAATAAAGGCCTTAATCGCCACTCTCTCCTTGCAATCAGGAACCGATACTTTCATTTCGTTTAAACGTTTCATGTACTTCCTCAGAGCCTCATTCTTTCTTTGCTTACAATCATATAAGTTTGCCTCGTCAATCTCCACTTTCTTGTTATGCGAAAAATAATTTATAAATTTACTCATAAAATTGGCGAATGATCGTATGCTATCCGGTGGCAACGACGCGTACCATCTCTGGGCTGCTCCTGCTAAACTTGCATTAAAGGCTTTGCAAAGGACTGCCTCGTATGCTTCGGGCGGCATGTTACAAGTGTTCATCAAGTACTTATACGTTATTACGGGATCTTCTGGGTCCGTCTTCCCATTATACTTCTCGATCGAGGGCATAGTGAACTTATTTGGCATTCACGTGTTGGATATCCACCGCACGAAAGGATCGTCAACACACTTTACGATTGAATCTCTTATCGTCACCGTCTTTACATCCGTTTTCTTCTTCACTTGCCCTTTCAGCTTCCTGATTTCCTCCTTCATTTTTTGAGTCTCTCTATCACGATCTCGACCTCTTCCCCTTAACATGTCGGAGTCGTTACTTTCATACCCATCTCCATCCTCTTCCCTTGTGGTTTTCGCTTTACTCTCCGTGTAATCTTCATCACCATCCTCAGTCATGTCTTCCTCTTCCAGATCTTCGAAGACTAGCTTATTTTTCCACTTTTGCAATTCATCTTCTCCATCATCTTCCATACTACTCGCATGAGTCGACTTTCGACCTTTTCCAATTTTCATTTGTCTCTTCAATTTAGTGTTCTCATCAGTAAGTTTTCCCAAACGTTCCTCATGCAATTTTACCTTCTCTTCGCTCGCTTGGACTTCTTTCTCCAACTCGGCCAATCTCTGGTCCAGTAGTCGCATTGGACTCCCTTATTCCACAATCTCTTTTAAGACTAAAACCCTCTAAAAGAGGCCCTACGGTGGGCGCCAAACTGTAGTGGATGTAGATCTATAGTTAGGGTGAAAAAATGAAATGAAATCACCCCTAAATTTCTATGGGACCTTTTCGAGGATTCTCCTGTTAACAATAGTTTCTCTAATGATTTTTGCAGCAATTCGTTATTATCCTTCTTATTCATTCGTCTTTTCCTTAAATAGGATTACATGGAATTCCCCCTCCCCAGCTGACAATGAATATCATTTATTACAAATAATTGCATTCATGATATTAATTCCTATTTTCCGTTATCAACCTTCCCAATGACTACCATTGATGACATTTATAACTATTAACTTACAGCATTCAACCCCTCGCGTATTAATTCCAAGAAGATAAACCTCTATATTGTTTGGAATTCTTTCGTTCGAAGACATGAACCGCTCGTATCAGTTTCCGATCAAACAACGTATTCCCATTCGCCGTTCTTGGAGTTTTTGCTCGTTCGTTCATCTCGGACTCTTGTTTTGCGGTCTCGTACTGACAATGATCAGTTAACATTCTTAACAACAAAAAGCACTTTGCATTATTTGAACTTACTTTATTTCAAACTAGTATATTTTGTAACACAAAATTTAAGGCATAGGTGGAAGCACAAATTAGAGGTAATATGTAATTTATTCAAAGGGAAAAAAAATATTTATTTTTATTCAAACACTTAAAATCAGTTGCACTCTTAAAATATAAATTAGGGTTAAAATATTATGTTTAAGATACTTTTTACATACATCCTTTAAATGATAAGCATTTTTAAAAGACATGAATGGAGTCTAACAAATCTGAATTTAGTAAAATATTATATTTTATGAAACTAAATTCTCAAAGTAAGAAATTAATAAATTTAAATTGCATTATTTATAAATTTTAAAAGTTTAGAAAATTATTAGTTTCATAAATATTATATATATATTTTTAAATTTTATGTAATTTTAACTTGATTTTATAATATGTGTAATATAACTATGTTTTTTAATTTAAATAATATTTAAGAAATTAGAGTGAGAGTTGTGGTGAAAAAATACCAAAACCAAAAGTTAAAATTTCTCGAGAAAGGTAACTAAAAGCTTACAAAGATAATTCGACAGAATTTATTTCTAATGAACAATGAGAATCAGACCTCCTTATAATCATTCATAACCTCTATTTATAAGAGGTCTAACAGTTCTATTTCTATAAGAATTGGGTTTCCTTATCCTTTTCCGATTTAGTCTTATTATCGTAATTAAATTGAGTTTCCTTTATTTGCCTACTTCCACGAAACCGGGATTAAGTTGGACCTGATGGGCTTGGGGCATCGTGTATCGTCTATTTCGGCTGAATTGTGCCTGCCATATTCGGGTCCAGTTCGGCTAAGATTAGGGGTGCAAACGAACACGAGCACTCGTGAACGATTCGCGAACGGTTCGGTCAAAACTCGGTCAAAGCTTGTTCAACTCTTAAATGAACGATCACAAACAAAATTTTATAGCTCGTTTAGTAAACGAGCCGAGCCCAAACAAACCCTTGTTCAGCTCGTTTATGTTCATGAACAAACTCATTCATAGCTCGTTTATGTTCGATTAAAACTCTTTTGTGTTCGCGGACGAGTTTATTTATAACTCGTTTAATATATATTTTAATAAAAATAAATAGACAAATTTTTAATGGATATAAAAATTCCAAATTAAAAAAAGGTCCAAAATAAATTAGATGCCAGAATTAAAAAAATATATCAAAAATAAAAATTAATTAAAATAATTTATCTAACCTAAGGTTAAGTTTTCTTATAACTAATAGTGTCAAGATAGCCACCACTCATCTCTATTACCCCTTCTTTCTTTCTCTATTTTTTGGTCATCAAGCCCTTAAGTAATTCCACCACCCATCTCTACCACCGCCGCCTCTCTCTGTCTACTTTTCCGTCATCAAGCATAAAGTAATTTCACTCTCTTTAGCCTTGCTCAGAAATTTGCATCCAATCCAACTTGCTGTCCAATCCAACTTGTTTATGTACCACTTGGTGAGTTAAATTACTTTTCTATCTTTTTTTATTTTTCTTCTTTATTTGTCTTGATATAGATTTCACTTGAATTGTTTGTTTATTGAGTCTAATGATTCGAAATTTCATGGTTGATGACTTTATATTGGTTCAACTCTAATGAATTATGAACACTCTTTTAAATTGTATTTTGAACTTAGATTTGTGTGATACTATTAGTATTTTTTTATTAATATTTTTAACAAGGAGAAATGAACTCATGGTTTGAATTAATTTTTGTTTAGGTTTAATTTAAATTCAATTTATTTTTGTTTTAATTTTACTAAACGAGCTCAAACGAGCTACTAAACAAGCAGCTAAATGAGCCTAATCGAGCTACTAAACGAACTGAGCTCGATTAACTTAAACGAGCTACTTAACGAGCTGAGCTCGATTAACTTAAACGAGCTACTTAACGAGCTGAGCTCGATTAACTTAAACGAGCTTAGGCGAGCCGAGCTTGAACATAAAAAAAATTATCGAGCCGAGCTTGAACAAACATTTATAAAGCTCGTCGAGCTCGAGCTCGGCTCGAGCTCGATATTTGACAAATGAGCCGAACACGAGCACCCCATATACTCGACTCAGCTCGGCTCGTTTGCAGCCCTAGCTAAGATGAACCTGTAGGGCTTGGAGGGTACAACTTGTCTGATCTTGTCGGGGGAGGGCCCATTAAGCCTGTAAAGTCTTCCTTCAGCCGGATGTGGCCTTTATTGACCTCACTTTGATTGTAGGCATCCCTTCAACCGAAGGAAATCGTTTAGACCCTATTACCTGGACCATTTAGATTTCCACCTGTTACAGAAGATTGTTGATTATTTTCCCACCACAAGAGTAAATTATTTTTAAAAGTGAAAATAAATTATTAATATTATTCTATTCTTATATAGTTTACCCATATAATTTAATTCAATGTTCCATTTTTAATTTTCAACTTGTCTTTTAAATCCAACATGCACAACAAGACATAAAATAAAAGTGAGTTGAACATAGAGAAAATAAATAAGTAAATAAAAAATTCTTTCTCTTGCCATATGAATCCTCAATCACTCTGCTTATTTTGCTATATAAGAAAGCCTCACATTGGAGAATAAACACTCACAAAATGACAAAGAAGCCTGTCCAAGTCCCAATCATTAGTGGTGAATATTGTGTTCCATATCAAGTTGATTTACCTATTGTAATAAAAGTCATGAACATAACTAATGGTAACTTTGTTGTTCAAGACATCAACAAAAATACTATCTTCAAACTCAAAGGAACCCTCTTCACTCTTCATGATCGTTGAGTCTTGCTTGATGTAGCTGGAATTCCTCTTCTCACTCTCCGTCGAGAGCTAAATTCCGTTATAAAATCGTCGGGAAAATTAGTTTGAAATGGACATCAAAATTTTAATATTTAAAAATAAGTTATTTTCAAATTCTTTCAAAATTAATTTTTGAAAAATTTAAAATTTTATTTACATTTTATAAGTGATGCTGATATTTATTGCCAAGTTAAAATTTTAATTTCATTTGGTATGAATTTTTTATACATTTTCATAAATTTCAAATCGTTTTTAACTTTGAAAATGTTTATTTTTATATATAAATTATAAACTTATAATTACAAGTCACAATATTTTAATTGTAGATTATAAATTTAGTTTTAAAAAAGAATTAGTTTTAATACAATCTATACCGACATAATATATTTTTAGAAAAGAATTAGTTTTACAATATTTTCAAAGTAGATCTATTTTCAAACTCAAATGTAAAAAGTTTATTTATAAAAATTTCTAAATTATTAAATTGATAAAATTATCTATAAGACTGATTTTTCTATTTCATTTTATTTAATAATCCTGTTTATACAGATTTTTACTACACATAATAGATGGAAAGTGTAAAGAGGAGAAAGCACAGATTCAAATGATTTAATATTTTCTGTTAAGAAATCTTCAATGATTCAATTGAAGACAAAACTGTATGTGTTTTTAGCTAGCAACACCGCTGAAGATGTTTGTGATTTCAAAGTTAAAGTATGCTGGCTTGGAGGCTCTTGTGTTGTTTATGCTGGAGATTCTGATGATACCATTGTTGCCAAAGTAATCAATAAAGATTATGTGCATTTATTATATATATATATTATAGTTTAATTTTTAATATAATAAATTTTTAAATTTGCAGATGGAGGAGAAGGATAGTATTATGAGCTTTGTGTTTGGAAAGGACAAGTTCATGGTAACAGTATAGCCCAATATTGATTATGCCTTCATAGCATCTCATGTAGTCATACTTGATGCAATTAGCCAAGAGAAAGGTTTCGTTGATGCAATTAAATTTAATTGCTTCTGGGTTGGGACCATTTTAGGTTTAGTTTGGTAACTAAATTCAAATGACCTTTTCACCCTTTAATTTCTAAAGTTTGATCACTAAATCTTCATATGTATTTATTAAAGAGTTATAAATATCACTATTCCACAAGTTCTTAAAGTAATTGTGAGTGAAAAAAGATTGTTCTTTCTTCTCATAAAATTTCTTTCTTTCTTTCTTATTTATATAAAAAATTTTAAAAATAATTTGTATTGTTGTATTCCAAAAATATTTAATGAAATATCATATGTTCCTAAGTGTTTCCATTATTATGTATAATGTAATGATCCTAAACGGATTTCTTAGATACTCGCTCATCATAAGAGAGATTCAATTTTAGAATTTTAACAAATGAAAATGTAATATGAGAGGTAAGGAAGACTCCAATCTATTATAATTTACTTTTTATGTTATTTTAAAATTTTATTTGATTATTTTTTCAAAAAAATTAAATTATATATAAACCCTATAAAAGACTCGTAAAGACACTCCGCGATGTAGATGATCTTAAGAATAACCTTTTCATAGAAAATATCGATAAAAAAGATAAAATAGAATCTATTTTCTTGTATGATATAAATTAGGTATAAAGGTATTACAAGTTTCTGAACTTGATTATATTTTTCAAGTCAACTCTCTAATTTCACGAAAGATCAATTTAGCCCCTTAATTTTAAATTTTGTGTCAAATAAACCCTTTTTGCTGATGCGGAGGGCTTACTTGACATTTTGAAATTAACAGCTTTTGTTACCAAATCAACATCCATATAAGCAAAATGGCTTAATTGACCCACCATTTGGAAGTAGAGGGGCTAAATTGACCATCCATAAAGTTTGAGGGCTAACTTGAAAAATACAATTAAGTTCGGGGGCTCCTGAGACCCTTATGCCTTTAAATTATCATTTACTTTCTAAAGTTGCCACGCTATTTACTATATCTAATTATATTATTTTGTTATCAATTTGCCAAAAAAAAAAAGGAATAAAAAAACAACGTTAGATTATATTTGCCGTCATCCATTTAAAGTAGCAATTGAAATAATGATTTGAATATCTATAAGTTATAATGGTTAGTAGTTTGAAGTAGCTGTAGGGTAATGGTTAGAATAAATGTTGCAATGACTGTTTTCCAATAGTTATACCAGTTCAAATAGCTGTTATAATAAAATTAAAGAAAAAAACATAATACTATAATTATTGGACTTGTGTTTATTAATGTAAAACACATATACCAATGTGCTTGCCAGTAGTTTCGGACTTTACTATTTAAGATAGGGTGTTGCTATACGTACAGACAAATCATGTACAGATTGTACAGATTTACTTTTAAAATTTTATTTGGTCTTTTATGCCCTTCACAAATACACGGTAAATCATGTATAGATTGTACAAATTTACTTTTAAAACTTTATTTGGTATTTTATGCCCTTCATAAATATACGGTAGTTTTCATAAATACTCACGGTCATTATACACTCTCTTCTATTATATCATAGAATCTTATCATATTCTCTTTCCTACTTTTTCAACAATCATTAATGATTAACACCTTTCTATTCATAATCAATTTATTTAACACATTTATTTATCTCATAATAAACATTTTACTTTAAACTTTTTTAATTATGAAATTTAATATATTTAAAAATTAAATTAATAACTTATATAGTATATAATTTTAAAATATAAATTAATTTAGATTAAATAAAACAAATAAATCAATTAATTAACCATTTGACTCTTACTAAAATATTTAAATTAAGATACTATCTTAAAATAAATAACTAAAGTAAATTATAAATAAATAAAAATCCAAATTAATATAACATTTAGTACTTAGTAGGCAAATATTTAAATTAATTATAAAATAAATTTTATTTTGGTCACTCTAAATTAATAAGTACAATTATATAATTTTAAAAAAATTAGACAAAAGAAATAATTAGAATATGATGTATCATGATTATAATATTTATAAATTTTAAAGAATAAATAAATATATTAATTAATCAAGATTAAGAATAAAATTACATTAAAAATAGTAGATTGGACCATAAAAAAAAATCATTTTATCCATTAAACTTGGAAACCTATGGTTTTCATTCATAAATCCATTATAATTTCACACTTTATACATCGATTTTGAATTTGTAAGGGAAATAATCAAGTTCGGATATGAAAATAAACATATACCACGTTAAAATCCATTCAAATCTAAACCCATGGGTTTGAGGTAGATTGGAATAATAAATTTTTAGTTTAGCGAAATTCATCAGAACTTAACCCTCGAGGGTTCTTGGTCTGAATGTTGGATTTGATTTTTCACATAATTATATAGATATATATATTATTTTTAGATAGGTGGGACTAAACATCCAAACATTACTTGGATGATTAGTGTTATCGTTTTGCCAGGTATTGTTCTATGTAGTTCTATATTATACTGTACTGAAAATTGAAATCATGTTTGAATGTATAATCAATTTTGTATAGTATAATTACTTTTTTTTTGTTTTTTTAATATAAATTTTATAAAGTTAAAAGGTAATTAAATATTATATTTTTTTAAATAATTGGATTAACTTGTATTTCATTATGTTTTGTTTTTACACATATTATAAATATTATCGGTAAAATTTTGAAAATAAAAAGGTGAAAATAATATCGACGCTGCAATTTGATAGTTCCTGACATTTAAAAAAAAGTCAGAATCAAATCGATAATATTTTTTTTTTTAATTTAATTTTAGGTATAAGGGTCTCAGAAGTCTCTCGACTTCATTATATTCTTCAAATTCTCTATAAACTTCATAAATGGTAATTTAACTTC
This sequence comes from Cardiospermum halicacabum, assembly GCA_031304145.1. Lineage (NCBI taxonomy): Eukaryota > Viridiplantae > Streptophyta > Magnoliopsida > Sapindales > Sapindaceae > Cardiospermum > Cardiospermum halicacabum. The sequence goes on along the minus strand of CM062391.1, from coordinate 9,253,455 downwards.
TTAACTCTCAAATTTTGGGTTAATTAAGTGTTTTTTCCTAATGTGGATGACTTAATTAACATTTTGAGGTTAGTCAATTCTACTATTAGACTAGCCTCCACATCAGCGAAAATGACTTAATTGACCCATCATTTTGAAGTTGAGAGGCTAAATTGACCATTCATGAAGTTTGAGAGCAAACATAAAAAATATAATCAAGTTCAATGGCTCTTAAAACCCTTATGCTTTAATTTTACTACTATGGAGTAAAAGTAACTGCAATTATTAAATAATTGTGTCAACATTGATGAACAAGATTTAAACGAATTTGATTAATGCAGGCTTTGAATCGAACTACCCTTTTCAAAATTAGCTTTTATATTCCTGTCTTGACCTATTTGTGCCGAGTTATATTCTTGTCTTGACCTATTTGTGCCGAGTTCATAGATAAATTTGAAAAAATCGTCTTTTATATATATATATATATATATATTAAATTCACACGAGTCTATTTGGACAAGTTCACTTAACGTTTTATAACACAACTAATTAGATGAGTAATGTTTAAATGAACTTGGTTGACATAGACTTATATTTGAAAAACTTACTTCAAAATGGTCTTGAAAATATTGTCTAGACCGTTGTAAGAGAAAGACGGTATATTTTTTTTAGGGCCAAACATCACAGGTCATCTTACCCATCTAAATAAAATCTATACTAGTACCTATTTGACTTTCTATTTTGAACATGAGTATAAAAATTCTTACTTAAATCCATTAGTTTTCGCATTGTTCTACGTATATAAGGCTTCTTTTGGCAATACTATTTAGAGGTGAGAAAAAATTGAAACTAATTCAAAATGAACGTATATTTGAGTCGTTTCAGTTCGATTTTTTTACTTCGGTTTGACTTTGAAGATAAAAAATTAAATTTTTTATATATTATGTAAATATGATAAGTTCAAAACTTCAAATAAATATTTAAAATAGATATCTTTTTTGGATTCTATCTAAATTTTTACAATTATACTTTTTCAAATCAAATAATTAATTAATCAAATTTATTAGATTTGTAAATTGAAGTTTGAAGCATATCAAACTTCATTTATTATAATAATAATAATTTATATTTTTTAAACATATTAAATGAAAGAAGTTAAAAATATTAAAGAATTTAGTATTATAGAATTATATAGATAGAATTTAAAATTAATATGAAATTATAATTATATATATATATAAAAGAGAAGAGATAATAAAATATTTATTATTACATCGATGAAAGAGAAATAATTAAATATTCTCCTACATTTTTAAAAATTTAATGCTCCTCTTAATTTTTCATTCATTCTCTTTTTTCTTAATCTTCAGTATCTCTCTCGTATTCATTCTCTTTCTTCTTAGTTATTGGCTGTGTTTGGCGTGAGTAGCGTTTTTAATAGCGTTTAGCATTTTTAAAGCGTTTAGAGTTTTTTAAAGTGTTTAGTGTTTTTTTAATAGCGGTTAGTGTTTAGCGTTTTAATTAGTGTTTTTAATAAATATTGTTTGGTAAATTAGCGTTTTATTTATCTAATAAAGTTCAAATGACGTAAAAGGACATAATATAAAAAAATAATTATTTTTATGTTTAAAATAAAATTTTATTATAATTTTTTTTCTCAGTAAATAACAAAATTAAATAATAATTTTATAAAAATCAACTTCTTTTTATATTTTTTAAAAAAATTTATTGTAAATAGAATTAAGATAAATAATAAAAAATATTATGAAATAAAATAATGAAAAGAATGTAATTTAATAGTAATATTGATGAGGATAATTTGGGAAGAATTTTGGAAACTCTATCACTCAAACACTAAACGTTGCTTCTAGTAACGTTTTAAAAACTCGTTAAAAAAACACTCATATATAAGCTGTTGATCCAAACAAAGATATATTTAAAAAAAAAAAAAAAAAAAGTTTATACTAAACATAACCATTATTAACTATTTCATTCATTCTCTTTTTTTTAAAAAGGGTAAAAATGTACGTCTGTACACCGTCTGTACAAGAAGCATTTTCCTTTAGGATATATATGTGTTTATGATAAATACATATACCAATAATGGCATCATCTTAGGTGAGATCATCCTAGATTCTACTGCATATTAGGTCAATAGTGACAACATCCTTTTTCAAGAATAATCGGCGAACAATATCATCCTCTAACTCGTCTAGATTCGCCAGAACTTCCGGGTTCATGAGCTCGAACCATAGTCTGGTGACAAGACTAAATTTATGCTTCTTAAACTTATATAGAAGACCTCCAATTAAAAATCAGTACAATCTTGAAAATTAACTTGCCCGATCACGAGGCATATGTGGCATCATCCGAAAAGGACCAGTTCCAAAAGACTGGAAATCATTTGATTAGAGTGATATGTTAATGATAAGACCAATTTTCTTTACATAATAGTTTATGTTTAAAGAAAATTTGGCTAAAACCTCTCCATTGTGGTGCTTATAATTCCACTCTTTATCAGAGAGATCCATAATTGCATAAAGAATCAAAGTTTACTCAATAAAGTAGTATACAACTTATTTAATTTGTAGGTGTCTGAAAATGGAACAATTTAATAGTCCTCTTGGATTCGAGTTTACCATTTTGGACCAATTCAGTATGAAATGTTAAAAATTAACAAGTTGAAATATGAATTTAGACTGAATTTGGTTTGAAAGTTTTAGACATTAGCCTTTAATGTATTTTGCCTTAGGTCCATTGATTAAAAAAAAATATATATTACTTTTCTGACTGAATTTATAATTTTTGACAATTTCTGATTTAAAAAAAAAAAACCTGAAATTTCAAATAAAAATTGAAAAATCCTTCTTTAACAAGGAACATACCTCAAAATTTATTAGATACCCCGCTGCTTTGTTTTATTAGATATCCGTGGAAATTTATTTTATTAAGTGTCTACCAACCTTTATTTTATTTTATTAATTAATTATAATAATTAAAAAAAATTGGATTATAAAATGAAAAGTGAATAACTACTTAACATTGTGTTTTTTTTTTTTAAATAAAACAAGTAAATTTAAAATATTATTATTCAACTTATCTATCTTATGAAAATTCTCTAAATTTTATATTCACCTCTAACCTCACTATCGATTTTTATACTCCCACATCACCTCAGTATTTAGTTAATTAGTTGACTTTTTAAGTCCACCCTAGTTGGTCTAAAGATGCTAAACATTTTGTTTAATATCCTTTGACTGATTAAACTAAATTCTTTATTCTCCATTTCTAAATCAAACCTTATACATTATTATCAAATGGAAGATAACAATTTGTAAATTAGTGGCAATTAGCTCACATGTCAACACGAAGATCAACATATACAACAATAAGATTAAAATAAAAAATAATTCTAAAAATAAAAATACAAGACCTAAGTTAAAAACTTACCGTTTGTGAACCTCTCCAAATGATTGGATAATAATGTCAACGTTTTTGGTCATAATAATAATGATATTGACATAACTTGGTATGAACAAAACCAATATGCAATTAAGTTAATCACATCAAACTAATTATTTAATTCAATTGTATCATATTCATCTATGTACATGACCATGTTCTATTTCTATATAAACAACATTAAGCTTGATCAACTTCTCATCAAAACCCTAATCACATCCTCTTCCAACAACCCCAATGTCTTATCCTCCACCACCACCGGCCGGTTATCCGGTAACCTACCCTCCACCGCCACCACCCGCCGGCTATCGGGCAGCTTACCCTCCTCCTCCGCCACCATCATCAACACATTATCCTCCTCCACACATCCATGTAGGTGTAGCCTACACACCACCACCACAACCACAACATATTCCTATGGCTTACACACCTGCACCAACTGACCATTTCAATTACTATACACCATCTCCATCTCCACAACAAGTTATGAAGGCTGGTTGTGCAATCATTAGCCCTCAATATGTGGTTTCTCATCCAATGGATGTGTCTATTGTCAGAAAAGTCATGAATATTACTGATGGCAATTTTGTTGTTGAAGATAGCAATGGGAACTTTCTTTTTAAAGTTAAAGGCACTCTTTTGAGTATTCATGATCGTCGTGTCTTGCTTGACTCCTATGGACATCCTCTTGTTACTATTCGACAAAAGGTATCATGGGAAATGAAATTTTTATATGTTCTTTTTTTATTTTTTAATCCTCCTAATTTATACTAATTTTAAAAAATAAAAAGATTTTTTACAGCTAGTTATTTAAAATAAATTTTATAAAATTTGATTTAATTATATAAATCAGTTTTAAAAATGTTATAAGAATAAAATTTGGGAAATTTTTTTTATAGGCCATACAAAGTTTACTATATAATTATAGATAAAAGTTTACAAAACTAAAGTTTGATTTTCATTCCATAGGTCATTCACAAACTGTGACCGTAATTCACAGACTGTGAGCGTAATTCACCGAATCTGTAAATTGTAAAATTTCAGGATTATTTTGGAGTCTACGGAGTGAAAACTAAACTATTAAATGCCTGTTTTGTATGTTTTTCAAAATAAACCTATAATTGTATTTTGAATTTTAAAAAGCCCATTTTTTTTTTAAAGAATTTTCACATAAAAGTTTTACCAGTACTTTCTTTTTTCTTAAAAAAAAAAAGGCGCCATTATATATCTCATCATCAATTACAGAATTGTAAATATTTATATTTTAAAAAAAATTATACATTTTAAAATTAATATAAAAATTTAATGTCCAAAAATAAAAAACCGCTTTAAAAATATTTAATTACATATAAAAATAATTTCTACTTTCCCTGATGTAAATTGGATAATCCTTTTAAAAAAGTACCGCTCTAATTTACTAATCATTTTGAGAAAATGTTGGGTTTCTTCTCTTGCACAATAAATCATTTAAAAAAAAAAAATCATTTATGACAATGAGTCATTTCTAAAAAAATATAATTTTTAAAAATAATAGAAAAAGAGGAATATAATAAAATTGAATAAATAAAGTCAAAAAATATTTAACCATTTTTATTGTTTCTACCTATTTTTAAAAATAATAAAAAAAGCGCCACCAAAGCTCATTGATTAATGTTAGGGATGTAGATCAGACGTTTATGTTAATAATAATTTGAAATGAGATTAAGTAAACAGATGTGTTTTTTTTTTTTTTTTTAAAAATTTTTTTTTTTAAAATTTTTTATTTCCTTACAGTAAATACAAAAATGAAAGCTTTGTATTCCATATTACTTTTTTACAAGGTGATTTTAACTTGGTATTTCCATGCATGTATAGATAATGTCAGCTCATGATAGATGGCAAGTGTTCAGAGGAGAGAGCTCAGACATAAACGATCTGATTTTCACAGCAAAGAGAACATCAATGATACAACTCAAGACCAAACTCGACGTGTTTCTAGCCAAGAACACTAGAGAAGACGTTTGTGACTTCAAAGTGAAAGGAAGCTGGTTAGAAAGATCATGTGTCGTGTATGCTGGTGAATCAAATACCATTGTCGCCCAGGTAAGTTTTGAAGGGCATTTTAGTCTCACAAAATCCACAAAATGATGCAATCTAATTTAATTGATAAATTTGGCAGATGCACAAGAAGCACAGTGTTGAAAGCATATTGATTGGGAAGGACAAGTTCAAGGTGACTGTGTACCCTAACATTGACTATGCCTTCATTGTCTCTCTCATTGTGGTTCTTGATGCTATCAACAAAGATAGTGTGGTGGGGATTGGCTCTGTTGGTGGTGTGGTGGGTAATTTGGTACTGTAGGTTATGCATGTGTGTTTTTTCTATTTCTTTTTAAACTAAAAGTTTATTTAAGGTTGATTGTTCTACATGAGATTCTAACTTGAAGGTTTAGGATCAATGGCTTTGTTTGGTTTTTTCTTTAATGTACTACTTGTTCCATCCTCGTTTTCATTACAACAATGAATCTGTGGCTTCCTCTCGTGGATTGGGTTGATGTTGCGGAGAGAAACAATGTTTTGGTAAAGAGAATAGACAATGTTTTCACTGATATGTTACATGTCTGACATGTAAACAGACCATGTTATTATTTCTTCTACAAGTCTATTTTTATACTTTTTAATTAATTATTATTATATTTTTTTAATAAAAATGGAAAGAGAAGATGAAAAACTACAACTGTAATAAATAAATTATTATAAAACAAAATTAATGAGTTAGCATGTTGGTAAATTTGATGTAACGTCCAGTCACCACGTCTTGGATCCCAGGATGACCTGAGACTCGGTGGCAGGGTGCCACCACATCACATAAGCAGTCTCAAGGCTGACCACTAGCTCCATAGACTGCTCCAAATCAAGTACGCTTAATTTTGGAGTTCCCCCATCCTCACATATCAAATAGACAGCAGCTTGTATGACAAGTCTGAAACATCATTTAAAATCTTGTCCAGTTTTAAATGATCCAAAATCTGATCAACATAATCTCAAGGAAATGATTGACTATTGTGCAGCGAAATTGAAAAAAAAAAAACTTGATCAAAAGGTTGTTACGGAGAATTTGGATATGGCGATCGTAAGACATAATTTGCCTTTTTCTTTTGTTGAGTATGAAGCTATTAGAGATCTCTTGAGTTATCTTCATTCGAATGTCAAATTTGTTACTAGAAATACTATAGCAAATGACATTTAGAAATTCTATGAAGGAGAAAATGAGAACTCAAACAAGGGTTGAGTGAGATTTCAAGTAGAGTTTATCTCACATCTGATGTTTGGACAACCTGTTTTATGGAGGGTTATATATGTGTCACCATATAATGAATGGAAATTGAATAAAAAGATTTTATCGTCCGCTACATTTCCTCCACCATACATAAGTCTTCTATTAGCCAATAAAGTGTATGATGTCTTATAAGATTGGGGTATAGTTGATAAGATTTTCTCAATTACTTTGTACAATGCAAGTGCCAATGATTATTAAGATAAGTTGAGAGATTCATTGTCCATTAGGCATAATTTGAATGTGAAGGTAAATTTTTTTCACATTCATTATTGTGCACATATTCTCAATCTAATTGTTCAATATGGATTACATAAGACGAATGATGCATTACAAAAGATAAGAGAAAGTATGAAGTATGTAAAAGGGAACGAAAATTAGAAAAAGGAATTTTAAAGAGTGGGTTAATGGTATGGGTATTGAAGGTGGTGTTCACTAGCACTTAGATGTGTGCAAAAGATGGAATTCAACTTATTTAATGCTTGAGAGTGCATTGAAATATAAGGATGTTTTTTATTACATGAAGTTGTGTGATCACAACTATAAATGGATTCCATCAAATGAAGAGTGGATGAGGGGAGAGAATATCAGTGACATTTTGAAGCCTTTTTATACCATTACCACGTTAATATCGGGTTCTAGTCATATGACCTCTAACTTGTATTTTCTTCAAATTTGGAAGATTGAGAAACTCTTGATTGAATATAATAATAGTCATATCAAGTTATCATGAATATAGTCAAGAGTATGCAATCGAAGTTTCGCAAATATTTGGAAGACTACAGATCCTCCCCATTAGTGCCCGTCTTGATCCTCGTATGAAAATTTAATTGGTTAAGGGTTATTTTCAAGAAATTGATGATCCACGTGGTGTTTTTAGCAAGATGGAAAATATTAAAGGAAAGTTGCATATGCTTTTTCATGATTATTCTGGGTTACCACCACCACCACCATCATTTTCTACATCATCTGTTCCTCAAAGATTAAAGGCTAATGATAGTGGAGCGTTTATGGTAGGAGCAGATGTAAGTTGATTATTAATATTATTATTATTGTTATAGTAATATATTTTGAATTTATTTTAATGATGCTATGCATATTTTGGGAATGAATGAGTAAGTCTCATTTGGAGAAAAGTGAATTGGATAGTTACTTAGAGGAAGCACCACTTGAATATGGACATTTTGCAAATATAGATGTCTTGACTTGGTGGAAATATAATCTATCAAGGTTTGCTAATTTGTCTTGTATGATTAGTGATGTTGACGGGTGTCGAATCCGTCAGTATTAAATTAACCTGCAAATACAAATAATTGTAGCAAACAGGGTCGATCCACAGAGAACGGAAATTAATAAATGTATCGTATTGACCAAATTAAAATAAATGGGGGAGTTTCGAGATTATGCGAGTATTTAAAATAAATCTAAATCGGAAATTAAAAATCAATTATAATTAAACATCCAGCTAAGTCAATTTATTCGAATCAGGTGTTGATCATCGAAGCTAAAAATATCTATGTTGTTTAATAGTCACGGTTATAGCTATTGACAACGTGCCTAATAACCAATCTTTTCCTAGATAGATTGACCGGGTACGACCCTTTGAATCAATCACTAACCTAACATGTAGATTGCATTATGAATTAGAAAGACCCGTGACCATAACCAATTGAATCGGTACGACCGTTCTTGAATTATGATTATACACTCTCAACACTAACTAGGTCAAATTAACTACGAGCTATTTGACATGCAATGTGTTAAGCCTAATTAACCAATCAATTGCGCACTTAATTATTTAATCAGAATCAACATGTGCATTTAACCATGCCCATAGAGAGTGCATAAATATCAAACAATATAGCAGAATAAAACAATTCTCACAACTTGGTAATTAGAATGGACTTAGCTGGATGAGGTTCGTTTAGCTCCTCATGGGTCCGGCGAACTTCATTTGCTTAATATAATTAATCGTTCCAGAGAGAATAAAAACCTAGAGTATTTTTCTATTTTTCTTGATCCAAAAAATTCCCAATCCAGCGGAGCCGAAGTTTTACAATCGTTTCTTCCTAAAATAAATCCTCCCTAGAAAATCTAAAACGAACTCGTAAAAATCTCTAAATCAAAATCTCAGTCGTTCATATCTCAATTTAAATTTGAGAATAACAACTCTGATAGAATTGACTTGGTCTTGTTGACTTGTCTTTAGCAAATCCAGCTTTAAACCCCCAAAATTCTTCAATACTTCGCAATTGCCTCCAAACTGTCAACAAATACAAAAATAGAGCAATTAGATAGTATATATTCAATACAGTCCCCGAATTGTAAGTATAATAAGGTAGAAATGTTGTGCATTTCATGCCCAATCAGATGTACTTAGTATATGTTTCAAATAACTACGGTGGCGTCAAATCCGCTTTCAACATTGGTTCGAGGGTGCTCAATAAGTTTAAGCCTTAATTTGTGCGTAATTGGATGCTTGGCTATGTCATTTGTAAGTAATAATTTCTTTATATAATTCATTATTATTGAAATTTATTGGTAAATGATAAATATTAATTTGTATTTTTTTTTTTTCTGTTTTCGTTGCAGGAGATGAAAATATGGTTGAAAATGATAAAGAAATAGTCGATTCATCTATTTTAAGAGGACATTAAAATATTGTTGATGTGGTTGAGGAATATGAAACATGAAATGATTATCATCCATTGGTATATTTTTTATACTTAACCCCTTTTCCTCCTAATGTTGTTGGATAACCATATACACATGCTATCTTCTTGTGAATTATTTAGATAATTGGATACTATGAAATTTGATAAATTTATTATAAATTGTTTTGTATTAAAAATTCCTATGCTAGCTGCTTATTGATTATAAATTACAAATTGCACGTATTGATTTTGTTGATGGAGCTAAATTGCTAGATCGGGGCTAAATTGCTGGACTAATGATATTTACCTATGATGATATTATATTTGCAGAACTCTAAACTTTTATCTAGTGTTATTTATGTATTTAATCAGGGATGTAAACTTTTATTTCTAACTAGTGAAGATGTTGAAGTTGGGTAATTTATTTGATAAACCACCGCGCCCGCCCGTTGTTCGCACGAGCGTGCATGGGCATAAATTTGATACCCATTTATGTACGGGTATTAACCCGTACTTGTACAGACACGTGCCTGTGCGGGTACGTGTGGACCGGGCACGAGTTTGACCATTTGACAGCGCTACCGGATAGTCTACTTACGAGGTGATGGCTCCGTCTTGTTAACAAGTTTACCTGTCTTGGGACATTGTGTTCATAAAAGGTGGTGATCCATCTACGACCCCTAAGTTACCTCGTGGTGCCAGGAGGTCTGGCTTGAAAATTCAGTTCCTTATAGGCTTGCTCGGCTTGGGACATTGCATTCACAGAGGAATTTGGTCCATATTGATTTGGACTTCTATCCATATTGAACATGATAAAGAACTTGAGATTGATCTTGATATTGAACTTGAAATGTTATTGATGATTAAGCTTGATGATGTCTTGATATTGAATTTATAATGACTTCATAAGTATTGTGATCAAATGCCAAGTAAACTTGTTAATGCAAATGTTAATAAATTTGCAATATTGTTAACATTGACATTAAAATTGTGATTGAACATGCTTGGTAAGCAAGAAGATAAATTATCATAATTGAATTAACATATCTAGATGAGTGAAATTTATATGTATTTCACCACTCTTGCTTGATTTATAATTGGAATAATCTAAATGATCGAAATTTTTGCAAAATAAGAATCTATGTCATGATTATGTGCTTGATCCTAATATATTTTTGAATTTCAATTGATTGGCCAACCCCTAGTCTAGCACTCTCTTCAAGTGTTTTTGTATTTTTTTATTTTTTATTATTTTTTTATCAATATAGGTTGGGTAGATACTTACTTAGATGCATAAATGGACAATTGATAATCACTAGCTAAAAGCGCTAAAATGTGATTTAGAGATACCGTGATGAGATGTTAAGCAACTTGATATTGACTTGGTTGGTAAGTTTTGTTTTTGTTTGAATTGATATTGAATTGCTAGAATAGATAAGAACTTGGAAAAATTGAACTCGTTTGACTTGTGTTGCTGCTTAAACAAGTTGGCCAATTAGGCAACTTGCTCAGTTTTGTTCGCCCAAATGATTTGTTCACTTGACAAATGGATTACTTGTATGTGTTTTTTTATATGCATAGATGATATCTTTAAATTTTATTGCATTCCATTTTCATTTGGCCGTGTTTTGAAATTGAACAAATTGCTCAGTAGCAATCAGGAGTTGGTAGCTGAAAAAAGGGCAAATTCTAGTGCCTGTTGAATCGCAATTTTCCAAATAATTTAGGAAGAATATTATAATAAGCTTTTGAATTTGTTTTCAGTCAGCTTACTGAATTTTAACTTTGCAGAAATTTGGTGTTAAGGTTTTGCACCCTCGCTCTCCTTCAACCAAATCTGATTTAGGTGGTGTTTGCAGGTAAAAATTATTCTTTGCATCATGTTTTCAGCCATATTTTTAGATTTAAAAATATAATTATTTTAATTAAATGATTTCAAATCTCCTTTGAGTATATGTAAATTTCAGCTTTTGAAATGTGTACAACCTTCACAAATCTCTCATCTTAATTCCGAATTGAGCCTCGTGCGTATCTATGAATTTGTATTCCAGTCCTCTTTTAATGTATACTTTCAAACTATGGACATAAGATCAATAGTATTACAAGGTCTTCAATCTTCTTTAATTTTTTGAAAATATTCAATCTTTTGGAAGCTGAATTTTCTTAAATTAAGAGCCTCATGATTGAAATGTCTTCAAATCTTATGTGATATCTATGTAAGTAATGTTTTCTCATTGATATACCAATCTTAGAAAAAATAATTTCTAAAAAGCAAACCTCTTTTGTTGTATGTTTGTTGACTAGTGTGAAGTCTTTAATCGTCGAGAACACTTCTAAGGATTTCTATCTTTTTAATATTTGTTCCCAGTCTTTTTCTTATCTATTGAATTTTTACTATTCCAAAAACTATTTTGACATCAAATATCACTTGTCAAATATGTTTTGGAATATTTTTTATCACGCTTGAGTTTCAACTTTCGAAACCTTGTAATGTTGCCACTTGATTACTTGTTTCTTGTTAAAGAAATGTCTTGTGTTTTGCCCTAAGTAATAGAAATATTATGTTAGGTAAAGGTCTCATTGTGTTGGGTTGTTTGGAGTAAGCCAGGTTTGACAATTGATTGTCTTGTTGATTGATTAACTAGATTTCTCTTGAATATTGCTTAATCAATTGCCTTGATTTATTGATTGATGGTCTCGATCGCCTTGATTTAATGAGTGATGCCCATCGTTTGATTGATTACTTGATTGATTATTTGAATAATCAATTAATTGCATGATCATGTAGACCTACACCTTACACCCCATGATTCAGGTACATTAAAATGTGATTAACCTTATTAATGGGTAAATTATGAAATGGACATTGTATACATGATATAGTATGTTATGATTAATGCACTAGCATTAATGTTTATAAAGAATCACTTATACTTTACTTCTATGAGTTAAGGTGAGCTTAGAGATTCTCATATTATAATTACATCGTATATGAAAGCATTGCATTTCGATGAGAAGATAAGAAATTTGCATTTGTTTGTTTGGGGACATGGAATGCAAACCAGGCGTGCACCTGACCTTTTTCTCCCTTTTTCTTTTCCCCTTCCGAAATTATGTTCAGGTTTGATCGAGTAAGGCAGGTGATAATTGAACTCTCATGGTGAAGTAAATAATGTTTGTACTTAGATTCATGGAGTATTTTAAGAAATATTTGTAATAGACCACTTATTTAATTGGTATTTCTGTAAACCTTATTTATATGATTTTATTTCTAAAATCTTATTGAGAAACTAAAATCGCTTTGAAATGTTAGATACCATAAATGGGCCTATGTTGATCTTGCCAAAATTTCTGCAGAAGTATTATCCTTCTACAAAGACCTGTATTCTAATACTTCTTTCAATAGAGTCTCATTACCCCCAAGCAAATTTTTTCTTCCTTATCGTTTGCTCTAGAATCAATGTTTAGTAGAGAATAAATAAAATCAGCAATATGGAGTTGCGATAGTTTAAAAGTTCCTGGTCCAGATGGGTTTAGATTCAGCTTCATCAAAATATGTTGGAACATAATTAGAGAAGATATATTCATGATCATCTAGCAATTTCATGAAAATGATCAAATTTTAAATGGGGCTAGTTCATCTTTTTCACCTTGATTCCTAAAGTGTATGGTCCTCGTCCTTGAAAAAATTTAGGATGCCTAGTCTTGTTGGGAGCTTGTATAAGATTATTGCCAAGTGTCTTGCTAATTGGCTCGGAATGTGAGTGGAGAGGTTATAAGTGTTACGTGCAGTGTCATCATTACAAGGCGTCAGATTTTTGATAAATTTATGATAGTCATCCACTCATTCAAATTCTCAAAAAGAAATGGGTTTGTGCTATTATTAGATTTTTATAGGTATTTAATTCAATTTCGTAGGATTATTTAGTATCTGTGTTGAAATTAATGAACTTTAAAAGTAAGTGGAGAATATGGAAAGATCAATGTATTCGTACCGCAAAGGTTTCATTTTTAATTAATGGTTCTCATTCATCCAAGAGCTCTCTCGAGAGAACACAAACAAGAAGACCTGCTATCTTCATTTCTTTTCACAATTGATGCCGATGATTTATCAACCCTCCTTAGAACTACTCATCAAATTAATCTATTTAGAGATGTTCCTTCCTCCTTGTCTAAAAAAATAGTACAACGTTCTCGTATTTGCAATTTATATATCATACTATTATTTTCTTTAAACTAGTATCAGCATGGTTTGGCATGTCAAGTGAATTCTGTAGAGGTTTTTTTTTTTTTTTTTTTTTTTTTTTTTTTTTTTTTTTATATCAGAGCTGAACATAAACTTTTGGGCTAGGAATCAAAAACCCTTTTAATTGTTGGTCGATCAATACTAATTAAACCATCCTTGTCTTGCCTTCTAGTGTGTTACTCTCTATGTTCAAAGCCCATAAAAGCATTTTAAAAAATATTGATTCAAGTATGAGAAATTTTTTTTGGGAGGCTAAGATTAAAAATATATACATATCGTTAAGTTAGGTAGGATTTTCTACCTAAAGATAAAAGAATGTGTTTGACTTGGTATAAAAAATCAAATGAGAAACTAAATCTCTATCTTCTTTATAAATGGTTGTGACGATTAGATTTTAGGAGTCCTGGTAAAATAATTATTCATTAATGTGATTTTATTCGACAAGCATACGAATTTTAATTTCAAAAGGCTAAAGCCTTTAGATTTTTGAAGGATATAAGTTCTTTAAACTAATCTATTTAAATTATATATATATATAATTGTAATTTGGTTTTAATTTTATATTTTTTAAGTGGAAATTATTGTGATGACATATGGTTTTCATATATAAAAAAATTTGACAAATGTTATATACATGTATGACATGCAAGTTTGTTAATTTGTATGGACACGTGTATTATAATTTGCCTATATAAAAGCTTATATAGAAATCAATAACAATACATATGTTTGTTTTGATTACTTCCTCCTCTCTTCTTATTCATTCAAATTTCATATACTACTTTCAATATATCACAATACTATAATATTCCAGAAGTGTATCAAGGTCCAAAATTACCAGGTTACTTTCTGATCCCAATTTATTTTCCATTTGCTATTGAACTATTTTCTTCTCTTCTACCCCGACTCTATTTTTATTTTTACAACATGTTATCAGCACGAGTATGCTCTCTGGTTACCGCTTAGATTGATCTTCCAGATTAGAAAGTGTTTGGTAATTGTGATTCTGGTTACGAGAAATAGTGAGATCTGAAAATTGGGAAATTACGATTATTCACCTGAAGTTGAATCATTGAATTCTAGAATTCTAAAAATTTAAAGAAAGTGTTCTTATTTTGTAGAAAATGAATCGATACAAATTTGAGCCGTTGTTGGTTTCTGGAGCAAATTATATGAGATGGTTGAGTGATTGTGGAATAAAGTTGAAGTCCAAAAGTCTATACAAAACTCTAGATAAGAAAAATAAAACAACGGAGCAGCAGAAAAATAAAGCTTTGGTTATAATCCGAACCCATCTGAGTGATGATTTACAAAATTCAGTATTTGACAGTCATTGATCCTGTAGATCTGTGGCAAGCAATGGTTTCTAGATATAATTGCCAAAATGAGATCATCCTACCTGAAGCACGAGATGAATTGGCATAATATAAGATTCCAAGATTTTAAAAGCGTGAGTGAATACAACTCAGCCATGTATTTGATTGTGAACAAAATAAAAATGTGTGGGGAAACAAAAAACTGATTGTGAAATGTTAGAGAAAATATTTACCACGTTCCATCATTCCCAAACGATTTTACAACAGCAATATCAAGAAAATAAATTCCAAAAATATGATGATTTGATTAGACATTTGGATATTGCTAAAAAACACAACTAGTTGTTGTTGAAAAATAGTGAAAGACGCCCTATTGGCACCCAAGCATTCCCAGGAGTGAATGCATATTATAATGAAAATCTAGGGAAATGGACGTTATGGTCGTGGTTAGCGTGGTCGTGGTCGTGGTCGTGGTCGTGGTCGTGGCTGTGGCCGTAATTCTGAGAATTAGAATGATTATGGAAATGGACATGGAAATGGTCGTGGTAATGACTGAGGTGGTCAAGATTCTGGAAATGGTTAGGGACGTGGTCGTAATAGGGATTATGGACATCCATATAAAAATCCAAATGCTCCCAAAAAGAAAATGCATGTAGTTGAAGCTTATTAGAAGCTAAGACGCGAACAAGAAAAGGAAAGAATACTCATGCAAATATGGCTGATGTTTTTTGCGATAGTGATACTGGTCCTGCCTACATATCAAATCTAGAAACTGCTGATTTCTTTGAAGATCTTGATTGGAGGATAGATCACCTGATTGGTGATGGAATCGTTAACTACAAGTGAATGTATTTTCTTGTTTTGGAATGTAAATAGAATGGAATGTAATTTTGGTTTTGATTGTAAATGTTTGTAAATATTTATGAATATTACATTTCCATTCAATTAATGTTATGTTTCATTTTATTAAAGGTTATGGGTTCGAATCAAGAATTAGTTATTCCTGGAGATCTATGTTTAGCCGATAGTGCTACAACCCATACGATTTTAAGAGATACAAAATATTTTCTAGAATTGATTATAATTTAAGTTAAAGTGAATACCATATCAGGTCCAGTAGATCTGATGGAAGGCTTCAGAAGAGCTTTAATTGTGTTACTAAATAACACTGAATTGGAAATCGAAAATGCGTTATACTCTCACAAATCCAGAAGATATTTGCTCAGTTTCAAAGATATAAGAATGAATGGATATCCTATTGAACAGTTGATGAAAAAGGTGTTGAATATTTGTGTATTATTTCGAACAAATCAGGCCAGAAGCTTGTGATTGAAAAGTTGCCTATTCCATCATCAGAATTATATTATACAACCATCAAGCATATTGAAACTCATGCTATTGAGAACCAGAAGTTCTCTGATCCTAAAATATTCCAACTATGGCATAATCGATTTGGGCATCCGGGATCTGCAATGATGCGAAGAATAATAGCGAATTCAGAAGGGCATCCACTGAGAAATTATAAAATCCTACTAAATGATAGGGACCTGTGTATCCCATGTTCCCGAGGGAAATTAATAACGAAACCATCATTTACGAAAGTAGTTTTTGAATCTCCTTCATTTTTACAAAGAATTCAAGGAGATATATGTGAACCCAATCATCCACTTAGTGGACCCTTTCACTACTTTATGGTTTTAATAGACACATCTGTAAGATGGTCCCATGTATGCTTATTATCTACTCGTAATGTTGCTTTTGCTAAGCTACTAGCACAAATTACTCAATTACGAGCTCATTTTCCAGATTACCCTATTAAGAGTATAAGACTTGATAATGCTAAGGAATTTACATCGAAAGCATTTGATGAATACTATCAAGTATCTGGGATTAATGTTGAACATCCAGTGCCGCACGTTCATACCCAAAATGGATTAGCTGAATCATTGATTAAGCGCCTTCAGATAATTGCGCGAACTATATTAATGCGCTCGAAATTACTAGTAACTTTTTGAGGACATGCTATATTGCATGCTGCTACATTGATTTGTATTCTCTGAACAGCTTACAATCAATATTCTCCATTACAATTAGTATTTGGACATCCTCCTAATGTCTCGCATTTGATAACATTTAGGTGTGCTGTATATGTACCCATTACTCCAACTCAGAGAACCAAAATGGGACCCCAAAGACATTTAGGAATATATGTGGATTTTGATTCTCCATCAATTATTAGATATTTAGAACCATTGACAGGAGATTTGTTCACAGCTAGATTCGCTGACTGGCAATTTGATGAAAGTAATTTTCCATCACTTGGAAAAGAAAAGATTTCTCCAGAAGAGAAACTTGAATTAGCATGGAAAGTTCCCACGTTAACTCATATGGATCCACGTACTCCACAATGTGAACTAGAAGTTCAAAGGATCCTACATTTACAAATGATAGCTAATTGAATGCCAGATGCATTTAATGATACTTCGAAAATAACCAAGTCTTATATAGAAGCTGCTAATGTACCAGCAAGGGTAAATGTTTCATAAGGACAATCTCAAAAGACAATTGTAAATGAAACTCCTATCTCACGTTAGAAGCGTGGAAGACCACATTGTTTAAAAGATACAGTTCCAAGGAAAAGAAAGAAAAATGATCTAGATCCTAAAACCACATCAAATGAAATCCCATAAGTTGTTGAGATCACTGAAAATAATCTCCCCAAAAGAGAAAATGATCAAAGAATATCATAATCGAAAAATGAATAAATTCCCGTAAATTTCAATAAGGAATTATGGTATAGAAATTATATGAGAATTAATGATCTATTTTCCTACATAGTGGCAGTAGATATTTTATAGGATGATCATGAGCCAGGTAGTATGGAAGAATGCAGAAATAGACATGATTGGAAAAAATGGGAACAAACAATCTAGGCAGAGTTGAACTCTCTGAATAAACGAAAAGTTTTTGGACCCATAATGAAAACACTAGAAGATGTTCAACTGTTTGGTTACAAATGGGTATTCGTTTGGAAACGAAATGAAAGAAATGAAATTGTGAGATACAAAGTACATTTGGTTGCTCAAGGTTTCTCCCAAAGACCGGGAATTGATTATGATGAGACATATTCCCCTGTAATGGATACTATTACGTTCTGATTTCTAATCATTCTTGTTATTTCTGAGAATTTGGAAATGTGTCTTATGGATGTAGTTACTGCATATTTGTATAGATCACTTGATTCTGATATTTACATGAAACTCTAGAAGGACTGAAATTACCTGAATCATATCAATCGGGATCTCGAAACTTGTATTCCACAAATTTACAAAAATCCCCTAATGGATTAAAACAATCTGGGAGAATGTGGTATAAACATCTTAGTGAATATTTAATAAAAAAAAGATACCAGAATAATGTTATATTTCCATGTATCTTCATTAAGAGATCAATGTCTGGTTTTGCCATTATATATCATTGGGACTCCTGAAGAGATCAAACAAATTGTTGAATATTTGAAAAATGAGTTTGAGATAAAAGATTTGGGAAAAACGAAATATTGTCTTGGTCTGGAAATTGAACATAAATTAAATGGCATATTGATTTATCAATCAATATACATTGAAAAACTTCTGAAAAGATTCAATATGGATAATGCCCATTCATTAAGTACACCCATGGTTGTAAGAAAACTTGATCCCAAAAAGGATCCATTCCGACCAAAGGATGATGATGAAGAAATACTTGGTCCTGAAGTACCATATCAGAATGCAATAGGTGCACTATTATATTTGACTTAATGTACAAGACCAGATATCTTGTTTGCTGTAAATTTATTAGCGAGATATAGCTTTGCACCAACCCGTTGTCATTGGAAAGGAATCAAACATATTTTGCATTACCTGAAGGGTACAAAAGATTTGGGATTATTTTATACGAATTTTGATAAATTTCTTGGTTTGACTGGTTATGTCGATGCTGAGTACCTTTCGGATCTGCATAAAGGACGTTCTCAAACTAGCTATATTTTCACATATAATGGTACTGCGATCTTTTAGAGATCTACTAAATAAACTTTAGTAGCCACGTCCTCGTATCATGCTGAAATTTTGGCATTACACGAAACCAGTCGAGAGTGTATTTAGTTGAGATCAATGATCTAATATATCCAGAATTCATATAGTATCTTCGAAACTACGAATGAGCCAACTGTAATTTTTTAAGATAATGCCGCATGCATCGCCCAAGTTCGAGGAGGTTACATCAGAGGAGATCGAACCAAACATATTTCCCCCAAATTCTTCTACACCCACGAGCTTAAAAATACTGGTCAAATCGATGTGAAGCAAATCAGATCCAGCAATAATCTATCCGATCTATTAACGAAATCATTATCGACATCGAGAAGCTGGTTTATGAGATCGAAATACGAAAACTCTCCAGATTAGAAAATCAGATGTATGGGTGTCATCATCAAGGGGAGAATTTTTGTAATATTGGATTCACCAATTGTACTCATTTACCTTCGTCCAGTTTTTATCCCCTGTTCGGGGTTTTTTTTTTCTGGTAAGATTTTAACGAGACAGTCAAATATCTAAAATTGTGAAATCCAAAGGGTAGTGTTGTGATGAGATGTGGTTTTCATATATCAGAAATCTGACAAATGTTATACACATCTATGACATGCAAGTTTGTTAATTTTGTATGGACACGTGTATTATACTTTGCTACAAAAGGCTTACACAGAAATCAATAACAATACATATGCTTGTTGTGGTTACTTCCTCTTCTCTTTTTATTCATTCATATTTCATATACTACTTTCAGTATATCACAATACTATAATATTCCAGAAGTATATCGAGATCCAAGATTACCAAGTTACTTTCTGATCTCAATTTATTTTTCATTTAATATTGAACTGTTTTCTTCTCTTCTGCCCCACTCTATTTTTATTTTTATAACAAAAATATATATTTTTAGATTTTCACTTTAATAACAGAATACAATAGAAGAAGAAACAAATTCATCTAAATCTAAGTCAATACTAGTTGGTGGAAAGATTCTATACATTCTTTTATACACAATTTAATTATGTTTCACAAATTAAACTAGATTGTTTATTCTTTGTTCCAAATGAAGCCTTATACTCTTTTATGAAAAAATAACAATTTGTATTTTCGGTGGCAATTAGCTCACATGCTTACACGAAGGTCGATATATGTAATTCAATAAGAATAAGTATAGTAGTTATATATATATATATATATATATATATATATATATATATTAAATACCAGAGTTACCCATCTGTGAAACCTCCTCCGGTTATTCGATAGTAATGTCAACGTCAACTTGATTCATTGATTTTTGTATTAACAATGATATTCACACTACTGGTATGAACAAAATCAAGTTGCACTTATGTTAATCTCCTAAAATTAATTATTTAATGATATTCACATTACTGGCATTATTATTATTATTATTATTATTATTATTATTATTATTATTATTATTATTATTATTATTATTATTATTATTATTATTATTATTATTATTATTATTATTTAATGATGTTCATCTATATCCAAGTGGGTAAAAACATCTCTTTGAGTTTTCTTTACCCAACATGTACATGACTGTGTTCTACTTCTATATAAATAATATTAAGCTTCATCAAAATCTCATCGAAACCCTAATCCAAGAGTCTTAACCTCCTCCACAACCACAACATATTCCTATGGCATATAGACCAGCATCTTAATCTCCACTAAACAAGTTATTGAGGCTGGTTGTGCAATCATAAGCCCTCAATATGTGGTTTCGTATCCAATGAATTTGTCTATTGTTAGAAAAGTCATGAATTTTACTGATGGCAATTTTGTCGTTGAAGACACCAATGGAAACATCATTTTTGAAGTAAAAAGCACTGCTTTGGGTATTCATAATCGTGTGTCTTGCTTGACGCCTTTGGACATCCTGTTGTTACTATTCAACAAAAAGGTACAGTCGCAATACTGAAAAATCTCTATTCACCTCCCATTCTTATAAATTTTCTCAATTTACCCCCTATTTTTTATTTTCTAAACTAAAAAAAAAAAAAAAAAAAAACAAAACAAAAAAAAACCTTCAATTGAGCCAAAATTTGAAAAATACTTAACCCATATAATAACCACCATTTTAGCTTATAATTAAGATAACTTCTATAATATTTTTAAAAATAATTATAAATTATATATTAAAAATTAATATTAATAAACTATATTTTAATCCATTAAATTCACAACCATATAAAAAAAATCATTTACAAAATTAAAATAATTAATAGTTTGAGTAATTTTGAGGGTTTTGCTATATGTGATTTGTTTTGTTTAATATTTTTAATTTTTAATTTTAACAAATTACTAAAAAAATTAGGTACTTTAATTATTTGATTATATATATATATATATATATATTAATATTTAATAAAATAATATCATATTTGTATTTAGTTACTTATTTATCAATAAATTTGTATGATTTGTAATATTTATATTACTATTCAATACTAATAATTTTATAAGTATTTTAAATAATAATTATAATAGTTATTTTTAAAAAAAATTAAGTAATGACAACATATAAATATTTAAGGACATTGTAAACCACTCATGCTCGAAGTTGACTTATTAAAATCCGTTTTGAAAATAGACATATTTCCCACATTTACCGAAATTTTGCAGGGAGTTTAAAATATTTTTTTAATTATTAAGTTTTTATGAAATGAACTATTCACCTATATATTTTTACAAAAGTGATAAATACCGCAAGCAAATTGATTAATACCGCATTTATTTTTCAATTATATCCTCAACATAATTAAAAATAAAAAAATAATTTTTTATTTTGATTGAAACTCTTTATTTCGTTCTCTCGTCTCAACTGATTATTTTCTTTTCATGATTTAAACTCGTTCAATTTTTTTTATCGTCTCAGCTCAAATAATTTTTTTTTTTCATTATCTCAACCCGTTTATTTTTTTTTCAATTACATAATCATAGAAGACATGGATGGAAGTAACTACACCTACATATCATTATGTTTTATTCGAAGGGATTGTTAAATACCGCAGCAAATTTATTAATACCTATCTATCTGTCAACTCTATGGACATGCCAATGTTTCTCAAAACCCTAGAGGAAGGACATGCCAATGTTTCTCAAAATCCTAGAGGAGGAGAGGGAAAATAAGGTGAGTGGACTCTTTTAAGAGGGAAAACTGTTTTTGTTTTTGGAATTCTTGAAGAATATTGGAGATAAGTTGTGGAGAAGAAATCAAATAAAAGGGTAAAAGTGGAATAATAGATGCGGTATTAATAAGTTTGCTGTGGTATTTAACAATCCCCTATTTTTAAATGGATTAGAACTACCTTTTTAATTGTGAAGGAATAAATTGAAATTTTTAAAAATAAAAAAAAAAAAAAGAAATTTTTTATTTTTGTCATTTTATAAATTTTATTTACATTAATCCAATTTAGAAATTTTCAAAAAGTAAATTGATCATTTAACCATATATAAAAATTTTGTGAGTAATGCGCTCACTCTTGTATACAACTTTCTTGCTTACTCAGCACAAAGTTATTGGATATTAAATATATAAAAATAAATATTTATAATTATTAATAATTATTCAACCAATCAATTAATTGGGGTAGTACAAAATAGTAGACTATATACCATTACTCAAACTTTATATACTGATTTGTGAATAGTCAAAGTCGTATATAAAGATCTTTTATTGTTTTCTGTAATGTATGTATCTAAAAAATTTAAAGTTTGTATTACATAACCTTTTTTAACAAGTGGATTAATTTTAATATTCCTTGTGTATATAGATAATGTCGAAGATAGATGGGAAGTGTGCAGGGGTGAGAGTTCAGATTTAAGCGATCTAATTTTCACAGCTTAGAGAACTTCAATGATCCAACTTAAAACGGAAGTACATGTGTTTCTAGCCGACAACACTGGAGAAGATGTTTGTGATTTCAAAGTCAAAGAAAGCTGGTTAGAAACATCATGTGATGTGTATACTGGTGAATCAAATACCATCGTTGCCCAGGTAAGTTCTGAAGGGTATTTTAGTCTCTTAAACTCCATAAAATGATGAAATCTAACTTTAGTGATGAATTTGGCAGATGCACAAGAAGCATAGTGTTGAAAGCATATTGATTGGGAAAGACAAGTTCAAGGTGACAGTGTACCCTAACATTGACCATGCCTTCACTCTCGTTGTGGTTCTTGATGCTATCAAGAATGGCTGCTCGTGTATTTTCTGTTTCTTTTTAAATAAAAGCTTAATTAAGGTTGATTATTCAACTTAAGATTCAACTTGAAGATTCAGGATCAATGGCTTTATTTTCTTTTTATTTATTATAATTATTATTATTATTATTTTAATTTTGAATTGCCACTTATTTCTGTCGACTGGTTTAAACTATTTACAGCAGTTACTTTTAGTTTGTTGTTTTCCCTGATTAACTTTGTTCCTATATTGTTGCAGATAATAATATATATATATATATATATATATATATGGATTTTGTATATCATTCAATAAATTGTTGTACTGTAAATGACACTCAAATACAAACATATGTTAAACCTCTGCAAAGAGACAAGAATAAAAGTAGCATTATTGCATTACTGTTCAACTCCTAATGGTCGGAAATAATCACCTTACGGATAAGTTTCACTATTTACCGACTAGATGCAATCTCATTTCTTGTTTTTCTCAGTGTTTTCTTATTCTGTACTTAAATGTCAGATTAATTTCTTCAACCTGAAATATGAACCCTTTTGTTTGTGCTGATGTCTGATGGCAGTTACCCATTTTAGATAACTGCACTTCTCACGTGTCTCTGACACGTGAAAGACTATCTTTGCATGTATGTGTTCATAATTCCAACATTCTCCACTCACATAAAGAGGTACATATTGGCTTTATACTTGCAAATAGTTGGTGTGACCAAAAGAAATGAACCGGTTTCTTTAAAGTCAAAACTTGACAAAAGTCATTTTCAATCCTAAACTACAGACATGTATTCACATCAGTAACGTTCGGTCCCATCGAACCAGTGTTCTGATCTTAGGAGTACTCCTCAATCACTACTGTGTTTCCAAGAACCACAACTTTCTTGCTAGCGTGTGATAAGTGTGAATACAGTCAGCGTCTTCCAATCTACTCTAATTCCAAAAGTCGATAAAAGTAACTGACATCACAGACATGTCACATAGACCGAATTATCATGATCATAGAAAAACATGCTAATGATACAGTCATTACCCCAACACTCCAAACAAAAGAGTGACCGTACTAAGGATCAATATTGGATAGAACTTGCACGATAAGAAGTTGGGACATACTCAATGCTCATCTTCCATCAGGTCAACTTAAAAGCGTGCACAGTATAAAACATGCGTGATAATAAACCTTGTCATATAAAACGGCGCGTATGTCTTTATATAGTTTATGTTCATTATATAGACTATGGCATTAAACTATCTCACAAACTTGATTACTCCCACTCACTAAGTTGAGCTACTCCAAAGTTTTAGTTCGGCTAGTCAGGTCTTATGAAATTGGAATCTCATAAGCGATCCTTCATTATGTTTAGGAAGAATCTCATTTTGACAACATGTCAAACGACTTATTGTACACTTCCTTGAGTTTTGGAACATCTTATTCACAAAACAAAATGTACAAATCTCATCCTGCATTATCCTTAGATAACCAAGGCGGCTGTGCGTGCAAGTTCACCAACCTCTAACACCTGACGACATACTCTCGGATGATAAGAAACATGCCAAATACATATGCTATAATAAAAACTAGCACTGAAAATATGAATCACATTCGAACATAGATAAACAAACAAATATAAAAGGTTCACAACCTACGTAGACCCACCGACCTAGTGTGCTTTGCAAACACATCTCTAGTTACAGCTTTAGTAAAGTGGTCTACTATCATATCATGTGTTGATATGTATTAAATAATTACATTCTTCTTACCACTATGTCCCTAGCAAAGTGATACTTAGTCTCTATATATTTAGACTTACTATGATACTTAGCATCTCTGGTGTAGGCAATTGTTACATGATTATCATTGTTCACAGTAATAGGCTCAGGCTCACTCTCATCTAAGTTTAAATCTTCTAAAAACCTCTTTAGCCAAACAGCATCCTGCACAGCCACTAAGCAGGTAACAAATTCTGCTTCCATGGTGGATAAGGCTATGTAGGTTTGCTTTTTGCTACTCCACGAAATATTTCCTTGACTTAAAATAAAAGTATATCCAGAAGTAGACTTTCTTTCATCCAAATTGCCACCCTAATCTGCGTCTGTGTATCCAACTTGACAATCATTATTGCCTTTATAACACAGAGCATAATTAGCGGTACCCTTTAGATAAGCTAGGATTATTTTCACTCCTATCCTATGTTTCTATCCTGGATTTGATTGATATCTACTTACTAATCCCACTGCATAACAGATATCTGGCCACATACACATCATTGCATACATCAAGCTTCCAATGACATTTGCATATGCTACTCTTCACATTTTCTCATGCTATTGCAGAGTTTTCGGACACATTTCTAGACTCGATGTCTGACCTTTTATGATAGGTGTGTCCATTGGCTTGCAATCCGCCATATGAAACCTCTCAAAGATCTTATGTATGTATGGCTCTTGCGACAAGGCCAAAAGTCTTTGATTTCGATTCCTTGATATCTTGACTCCTAAAATGAAGGCAACCTTACCCATATCCTTCATTTCAAAAATCGTTGATAACCAGTCTTTCGTGGCAAGAAGAAGGGTTTTGTTATTATATGCCAGAAGTATGTCGTCAACATATAAGGACAGTAAAATGAAACTGTCACTAAGCTTTTTCAAATAAACACAATGGTCATCTTCTGTCATTTGAAATCCATATGACATAATCGATTCATGAAATCGTAGGTACCATTATTTGGAGGATTGTTTGAGTCCATAGATGGACCTCAAGAGTTTATAAACTTTTCTCTCTTTACCTTTAGTAACAAAATATTCAGGATGTTCCATATAAATTTCTTCCTCCAATCCTCCATTGAGGAAAGCGGTCTTAACATCCATTTGATGTAATTCCAAGTTCATATGTGTGACTAAGGCTAATATGAGGCGTATTAAAGCAAATCTCACCACAAGGGAGAATGTCTCATCATAGTCTATACGCTATCGTTGAGTATAACCTTTCGCCACCAACCTTGCTTTATATCTCTCAATCGAGCCATCTGACTTCCGTTTAACGCGAAGACCCATTTATTTCCAATGGCTTTTCTACCTGACGGTAAATAAACTAAATCTCAAACCTGGTTACCTTTCATCGACTTCATTTCATTTTCCATGGCCTTTATCCATAAATCTTTGGCTGGTGAATCAAGAGCTTCTTTTACATTCTTTGGCTCATCACCATCATAGAAAGCCAACATGAATGCTTCTCCTTCAATCTCAATTTGTTGTCGGGAAATTCGAATTCTTATACCCCTTCGAGTTGACGTGTTTGGAATTGAAGTATCAGGAACCACGTTACTCCCACTACGATTAGTTGTGGAGTAGGTTCATTCGCACTTGTTCACTCCCACTCGGAACAACATCCCTTTGAATGGAGTTTAAGTCTTCTGATTCATTTTACTCAAATAAATTAGACTCTCTTTCTATGTCACCTTTCCGTGGAAATTCATTCTCTAAGAACACAAGATCTTGCGACAAAATCTCAGACATAGTTCCATTTAAGTTTTCTCTTATCAGTACATATCCTTTCAATTGCTCAGGGTATCGAATGAAAATACATTTATTTCCCCTAACGCCCAACTTTCCAAATGGGCTACTTAGATCATGCACATAACAAGCGCAACCCCAGGGTCGCAAGTAAGATAGACTAGGTTTTCTACCTATTTATAATTCATATGAGGTTGTATTTACGGATTACGTGGGAACCCTATTTAATATATAAGTAATTGTAAGAAGCACATCTCCCCAATATGAAATTGGAAGATTGGCTTGTGCCATCATAGATCTAAGCATCTTCAATAGTGTTGTGTTTCTCCTTTCTGCAACTTCGTTCTTTTGAGGAGTACTTCGAATGGTTAATTATCTTACAATACCTTTCTCTTGACACAATGTCTTAAACAGGTCAAATAGATATTCTTATCCTAGGTCAGTGCGTAACACTTTGACGGTCTTATCGAATTGATTCTCCACCATAGCCAAAAACAGTTCAAAACAGTCTAAAACTTCAGACTTATGGGAGATCAGATAAACCAGACTGAAGCGGGTAAAATCATCTATAAAGGTAATGAAATATGATGCACCGCTTTTAGCTCTAACGTTCATGGGTCCACATATATCATAATGAATTAATTCTAATGAAGAATTAACCCTAATAGCCTTTCCAAAAGGTTTTCTAGTGGCTTTGCCTGCTACACGATTATTACAAGTTGACAATTCTATTTTATCATAGAAACCTAAAATCCCCTCTTTTGCCAACCTATTAATCCTATCTTGCCCTATATGACCAAGTCTAGCATGCCAAATTGATATACTTGTATCAGAAGAGGTAATCAACGCAAAACTATCATTGGAAAATAAAGAAGGATTTTCATAACATTCAATATTAAGTACCACAAATCCATCAACAAGTCCTAATCCACTAAAGATAGAATTATAAAATATTTGCAAACCAGCAGCATAAAATACCAACTTATAATCATAAGACAATAAAACAGGAACAGAGACAAGATTGTGCCTAATTTGTGGAGTGAACAAGACATCATGTAGGCGCAATGTATGACCACTCTGCATTCTAAGTTTGCAAGTTCTTATTCCTTTAACTTTTACGGGTGAGTTGTTGCCCACATATATCCATCGAGTACCTCGTGGGATCCAACGATACTCGACAAACGCTCATTTATCTCTAGCTACGTGGTCAATGGTACCGGAGTCTATAATCCATATAGGGTGAGCCTCGACATGCAAAACAGAATTAAAAACATAAATAGTAATTAGGGGAAAATAAGAAATGGTTACCTCCGTCTTAGGCTCAGTGAATTCACGAGAAAAGTGACTCATCTTGTCACAGTTGTAACACTTGACCTTACTTTTGTCTCTCTACTAACCTTTGCTTCGCCTAACTTTCTTTTTTAGTTTATTGGTCTCGGGCTTGTTAGGGTTTTTCGGATCCTTCCATTTCTTTCCGCCCATTGTTCCCCTCTTGCGCTTAGCACTCGTGCCTTTGCGCACACTAGATTCAGCTATATAGACTGGCCCGAGGATTTGGCCGCCTCCAGGCACTCGTCCTCGAGCTCAACATGACGAGAGATATCATCAAATGTCTTGATGTTTTCATTGTGGGTCATGTTGATCTTTATATTTTCCCAGCTATTGGGGAGATACCTTATCACCGCTTGTACTTGCTGTTCATCTGAGAGGGCATAGCCAGCGGACTTCAACTCTCGGATCATAATTGTCATCTCCTTGAGATGCTGGCACATAGAGTGATCATTGCGCTTCCGGTAAGTGTCAAACTTGATAGTTAGTCGCCGAAGCATAGTGGTGGAAGTCCTACCAAAATTTTCCTTCAAAGCAACTCATATGTCCTGTGCTGTGTCAAAATCCTCATACGAGCACATCAGATCATCAGCCATACTAGACATAATAGTGATCCTCGCTATAATGTCCTTTCGCTTCCATGCCAGGTAAGCCTCCACGTCTCACTTGGGTTGAGCACTAGTGCCAGGTGCCGATTCAACCATGGTATTGGTCAGCGTTTCAAGAGCCTCTTGCTCTTCCAGGATATAGTGGATCTTGCAATGTCAAATATCATAGTTTTCCCCGTTCAACTTGTCTCTCTTTTTGAGTTCAACAACAATATTTTTGGATGAAGAAGCCATTACTGTAAACATAATTCGAAGACATGCAATAAAATCTATGTTCAATCATCTGATAAGAAACTTAAGATGCACCAACATGTCAATCAGAAAACAAGTTGAGTCAATCAAAGGAGAACTCGGAAAAAAATAGTAAATCTATCTAATGACCATCCTTGATCTTCAATCAAATCAACACATTAAATCATGAGGTGTGCAAACAATATCCATAATATCCCAAGAAACTAGTCACAAGATCATATGATATCTCTTGTGAAACAAATAAAATATCACAAACAATCATATATACGTAATAAAATATATCAAAATCTACAAAAGATGCAACAAACAGTGATATCATGGACATATAAATAGAAATAATGCATCAAATAACATGATGCATATGAATCATCATAATCAGCCTCAGGGTATTGTCGATATCCTCAATCATCATGTTGTGTGTCACTGGAGGAAGAATTCGCTTCTTCTAGCCAAGGATCATGCCCCTCATCATCCATGAAAGGGATATCATCATTATTCTCTTCCTCAGCGGCTATGGGATCCTCCTCTGCAGCCATGGGATCCTCGACAAGCTCGTCCTCTGCAGCTAAAAGATCCTCGTCATTAGCAACCATCTAATCGTCAGTATCAACAACTACTGGAACAACAACATCCTCATCGGCTGCCACGAAAACCTCCTCAGGGTCCGATACTAGAGCCTCTAGAGCTATTACAGGAGCAACTGGATGCTGCTCGGGAGGAGGTGGTGGTAGCGGATGGTGGTGATGAAATACCGGTACTATCACTCTAAGAGGATAAGGTGCTATAATCCTCGGTGCCAGAGGCGTGTGTGCAAGAACTGGACCAAATCCCAGAGGTCGACCAACAATGGGAGCGACCACTGGTGCACGCGGAAGCGGCTGGACGGGAGGAAAAAATCAATCCCCTAATGGATGAACAATTCCTGAGGAGGTGGGTACATCAGAGTGGGAGCCAGCTGACATGGATAATAGTAGATGGCTCGCTGGTATGGAATTCAGTTGCGATCATCGACCGGTAACTCCAGCCAATAATGTTCCATGATCTGCCAAAAAAAAAAAAAATTAATGTATGTCCAAAAATGCATGCAAATGATATCTAAAAAGTATTCAAACAATATTAAATAAATACCAATAAAATAATTAATTTAAAAAAAATAAATTAACTATTTCCTAGCCATACAATAAAATAAGGCATTTACTAACACAAATTAGTAAATAAGCTTAAAAAACAAATTAAAAAAATGGATTAACAAAAAAATGGAAAAATAAAATAAAAATATTAATTCAATTTTTTTATAATTTTTTTAAAAAAATTCCGGCCGCCAGAGATGGCGGCGCGTCGTCGCTCAGGCAGAGTGCGGAGGGCGCGCTCACGCGACCACGACTCGTGGCACGCTCAGGCACTGCCACATATCACTGGTGAATCAGCACGCACAGTCAGCCCACCTCGCAAGCTGCCATGTCAGTGCTGACTGTGCAACAAACCTGAGGAACATGCGCCTCATGCATCCTGGCCGCGCGTGTACTCAACACGATATCTTGGTTGCCGCCGACAGCTGTCGGATCGGTGACTATGGATTTGTCTCGGCGTCCTAGTTTTGGTGGTGCCCTCCGATCTCCCTTTCCAACAATTAGTCGCCGGCGGTGAGATTTAAACGCTGAACCTGCGAGTGGTCAAAAACAAGAAGTATTAAATTCTTTTGATTAAAAAAAAACTGTGACAACTCTTTTTAATTTCATATTTTAAAAAAATAATATCCAAAAGTTCCAACGACCATAACGTCTTCAATTTTCATCGAAAAAATTCAAATTTTATATTATCAGATTCGTATCGTAAAAATGAATACAATGACATGCACTTTGATGTATAAAAATTGATTACTGCATTTTCAAAATTCAATAAAAGCCACAAAATTAACCTTCTGAATTGATTAATAAAAAATATGTGTTCAAATAGTATCAAAGTGAAACTTGTTACACACGATTTCATAGTGACTAATATTCAAAATGATCATCTAATTGTAATTTTAAAAAATCAAACACTAAACAATCTGAAACATAAGCAAACGGTGACTAATGTTCAACATGATTATCTAGTTACAATTTAAAATAAAAATTCAAACACTAGACAATCTGAAATAGAAGCAAACAGTATGTCGTCCCATGTTCTGATACAATTTCTAGTTCTTAAATGACACTCAAATACAAACATCTATTAAACCTCTGTATTATATAGAAGATGCAAAGGGAAAAGAATAAGAGTGGCATTACTATTCAACTCTTGATGGTCGGGAATAATCACGTTTCAGATAAGTTCCACTAGTCACCAACTAAATGCAATCCAAGTAAATCGTCCTCTCTTATTTTTCTCTCTGTTTTCTTATTCTATACTTGAATATCAAATTAATTTCTTCAACCAAAAACACGAACCCACTTCTCACGTGTCTCTAACACGTGGAAGACTATCTTTGGGTGTATGTGTTTATAATTCCAACACTTTTGGAGCTAACAATTTCGGTAACTCAGCCACAAAGTAGAGCCCACACAGAATAACTTTTTTTTTTCATTTCTCGAGTCTTTAGCAAAATCCCTAGTGGCATTTTCCTTTATCTTAGTCAATGGCGCTGCTTTCTTCTCTCAAACTTTTTTTACTTTTTTATTTTTTATTTTTTTTAGCATCAAAATAAAGACTTTGTTCATTTGCCAAGATTTGTGGGAGTTTTTAGAAACTGGGGTATGTAGCATGAAATACCAAGACGCAACATCTTCGCGAGAGCAAGTAAAATGACGTATGCTCTCACATCTGTACCGCAATACTCTTAAAGTCCAATACAAATTGAGATGATTCAAATAGATACTCAAAGTCTTTTAAAACATTTTTATTGAGAGTGATAAGTCTTTGACTTATATGAATTTCCCCCTGTAATCCTTAAGCTTTTGTGATGAATCCAGAGCATTATCATGTTATTTATTTAATGAATTTTGTGAAATGTTTTAGGAGGTTGAGTTAAGTGAGTTGAGAATGATAATCAAGGTGATAGTGGCATCATTTCTGTATCAGAGATTGAACTTCAAGTTAAAGTGAATCAAGGGAAGATCATCAAAGAGACATCTGAAGATCAAGAGTTGAAGGTCAGAGAAACGAAGTCGAACAACAAAAAAAGTTGAAGTACACAATACTATAGTTGTTGGCAACATAGCCCCAAATAATTTTTGGGGGCATTTTGGTAATTTCTCAAAGATTACTACAAATATGGATTTTCAAGATGTTGAGAGGACTTTTGGCTAGATTCAGAACAAGAGACTACAACGAGGAGCGACACGAAAGTTCAAGATCAACATATGGAATGCGAGATCAAGAACAGAAAATTGGTGAATTCTTTCCCACTCTTTATGAATGATTATGTTAGGAAGAATGAACCAAATTATTATTTGTAACTAAACTCCCAATCTAAGGCTACAACGTAGCCAAACCATGTAAACCTAAGTTTATGATAATTTTGTGAATTAAATGATTTTTATTCTTTCTTTTCTCTGCACTTAATTCTTGCATTTGCTTGATCACCAATTACATGAGATATCGATTTGATGAATGCTTGGAATAGATTTATTATATTAGATTAGGGTAAGAGAATGTGTATGATTATGTTGCTAGGAATAGAACATGACATTCATATATTCAGGGATAGATGTTTCTTAATGCATCTGCCTAAACTATTCGCATAGGAATATGAAGTTAGGATAGATAGATAGTCTCATGTGTGTTCGGAAGAAACCTTAGGAATATTAGAATCTTGAGAATAAAAATAAAAGCTTGTTGACATATTAGGTACGATGGGTTGATGGTGAGGTGAATTCGTAAACCTAAATTTAAATCTCTATTGAATCTTTCTCTGAAGTAATTTTTAATAATCGATTATATCCAGTTTAAAATATAATCTACTTATAAGTTCAGTTGGTATGTGTTTGAAAAAATAATTTTTTAATATTTTTTTTAAAGTAGCAAAATTGTTGGTAAAATAAAAGTGATATTTGTTATTATCAAAATACACATCTATTAAAATTTTATGGTTATTTTTATTTATTTTATAACTTTTTCTTTAGTTTTTATGTAAAAAAAAAAATTAAGTTTATTATTTTTTTCATGTATATAAGATTTTCAAATTCTTTTCATTATTTTTTACTTTTACTTTTTATATCTTAATAATTGCTCATTTTAATTATATTTGATAATTGGAATTGAATACCCATTTGAATAAAAATAGACAAGTTTATTATTTACTGTTTATTTTTTTTATTAAATTTTAATTTATTTCAATTAGTATATACATATCTTTAAAAAAACTAAAAAAAAAAAAAAAAAAAAAAAAAAAAAGCCCTAGACCCTAGACCATATCCTGATATGGAAAAATGATAAACATTTTTTTATTAAAAAATAATATCTATTTTAATAATGATATTAAGAACATGAAAAATCAAATTTGTAAAAAGAATAAAGATCTTTTCTCGAATAAAATCCTCATCATTCATGAAATAATGACCGCGGATGATACTTTTGTCCTCTATTGAAGAAGTAAATATAGAATAATTAAGAGCAGATTGCAGATAAAAAGGCAAAGTGGAATCACCAATCTCCTTATGGGTTTGGTGGTGTAGGGATTATAGTGTTCCCCACCACCAAAGTTCAAGGCAGAACTGGTACATTATCAAATGGGACCAAACTATACTATGTATTCTTGCAGTAGCAGCAAAAGCATCAACCTGAGGTATTCTTGAATACCTTTTTTTAATATTAATATAAACATTTTTTTAATATCAGAAATGTAGTAATTTACACCAAAGTTACCCGAGCAGTTCTTTTCTGTCTTTTTTACTGAGATAATGAGGGAATGAGATAATACATTCACTTGCAAGGTCCTTTATTGATACAACTATTTTCAGGGTTTGTTTTGTTCATAACTCAGCCTGTGTTAAAGAACAGCTGATTTTTGCACATCAAAAGTTTTTTAAAAAATTTTATTTCCTCTCTATTTTTTATTAATTTAAATTTAATTCAATCAATATAGTCTCAAGGAAATAAATATCATTTATATTATGGTGAAGGAAATAAATATCATTTATATTATGGTTGGACAAATTGACTGATTAAAAAAAGAAAAATAATTTCATTAAAAAAAATTACAAAAATAATTCTAATAATATCATCTCTTCCCATAAAATCACTTTCTTTCGAAATCACTTTGTTTCTCAATTATATTCCATCAGACATATTCTAACATGGTTATGTCTAATCATTACTTTTGATAACTTTCATAAACTTTAAATGTTATTAAAAATCTACAGTGCTCTAATCACGACTTTTGAAGACTGTATATAAATTATGGGATATCTAATAATGACTTTTATACCCTTTTAAAAAGTTTTGAAAATTTTGGAGGTATCTAATCATGACTTTTATAGAATATAAAAGTTTTAGTGCATAGTAATTTTCATGACTTTTGAATACTTTTTGTTAGGATGCCTTGAATCATAAAGAATCTTAAACTGCTTATTTTACTAGGAATCTTTTATGGAAGGAATTTCTATTTTGGTTTTTGGATCTATTTCCTATTTGCTAGTTTTTCCAATTTGAGGGGATTTGTTTTTCCAATTGTTATGGTTTGTTTTTCCTTATTGGAAAGTAACTATTAGGAAAGTGGGATTTGTGATCACTATAAATAGAGGTGTCTCATAAAGAAGAAAACATCCAGTTCTAAAGAGAAATACACATTGTGAGTGTGTGAAACACATTCGTGAGTTAGGGGTTTTAGTTTGGGGTTGTGAGATTTGAGTGTAGCCTTTTGTGTCTATTTTGTTTGATATCTTGTAATCCCTTTGAACATTATAGTGGATTGTTATTCTCTTCCTTTGTGGAGTAGGCACATTGCCGAACCACGTTAAATCTCTTCTGTCGCTTTCTACTTTCCATACTTTGTTGTTCTGTTTCTACTCTAGTTGGTGTTATTCTGTCTCCTCTATTCTTAACAAACTGGTATCAGAGCATAAGTTGGGAATAGTCATGGCGTCAACATCATCAACAAAGTTTGATATTGAGAAGTTCGATCGAAACATGAGCTTCGCGATGTGGAAAGTCAAGATGAAAGCGATTTTGACACATCATGGATTGCAGAAGGCACTTTTGAAGAAAGAAGAATTTCCCAAATCCTGGGATGAAGAGAAGATGGTGGAGGTAGATGAGTGAGCATTATCTATGATCCAATTGTGTTTGTCCAATGAGGTTCTAAGAGAGGTTATCGATCAGAATATTGCAAAAGGATTATGGGATAGATTGGAGGCTCTACATATCACAAAGAATCTCACTACAAAATTGATCGCCAAGCATCGTTTATACACCCTATCGATGGTAGAAGGTACATCCATCAAGTTCCATATTGATGAATTCTCTTCTATTGTAATGGATCTATCTAACATGGACATCAAGTATGAAGATGAAGTTCAAGCCCTCATGTTACTTCATTCTCTACCTCCTTCTTTCAAGAACTTTAGAGAGACGTTGATCTATAGAAATACTTCTCTAAAGCTGGAAGACGTCAAATTGGCGCTTTATTCGAAGGAGTTATTTGATAATCAGATGTCAAAAAACCGAGCAGATAATCCTGCTGAAGGTTTAGTGGTTAAAGAAAGACCCGAATCTAGAGAATCTGGTAAAAATCGCTCTATATCAAAATCAAAGTCCAAGTATGTGGTTTACCTTTATTGGAAGAAGAAAAGACACATCAAAAAGGATTGTTGGACTCTTCAGAAAAAGAATAAAGAAAATAGTCAACAATCAGAGAAACCTCCAGAAGCCAGTGTTTTGCAAGATAAGGAAGAAGACTGTGATATCTACACAGTCATTGATGATAATATTATATCTGATCCAGGGTGGATTCTTGATTCTGCGTGCTAATTCCATATTTGCCGGCATAGAGAATGGTTCACTTCTTTCGAGGGATCCAAAAGAGGTGTTGTGTTAATAGGCAACGACCAACCTTGTAAAGTTGCTGGTATTGGTTCTATGAAGATTAAGATGCATGATGCCGTGGTTTGCCACATTGGTAGACGTTCGCTATGTTCCTAATATTAAGAAAAATATTATCTCATTATCTGCTTTAGATGATACTGGTTGCAAATTCACTGGTGAAGGTGGAGTTCTAAATGTTAGTAAAGGTGTGCTTATAGTTATGAAGGCAAAGAAATTAGGTAGGTTGTATTATCTGATGGGGTCGACTGTTATGGGTTCCGCCTCTGTTTCTTCTACATCAAGCGAAATAGATACTACAAAGTTATGGCATATGAGACTTGGATATATGAGTCAAAAAAGGCATGGAAATGCTGAGTAAGAGGGGTTTTTTGGGTGATCGAAATATATCCAATTTGGAGTTTAGTGAGCATTGTGTCTTCAGCAAACACAAACGAGTCAGCTTCAGCATTGGAATACACAAAACTAAAAAGGTACTTTGGATTATATTCACTCTGATCTTTGGGGACCATCACGTGTTGCATCAAAAGGTGGTTCTAGTTACATGATGACATTGATTGATGATTTTTCAAGAAAAGTCTGGGTCTATTTCTTGAAGAATAAGTCTGAAGCTTTTGAGACCTTCAGAGATTGGAAATCATGGGTTGAAAAGCCGACTGGAAAGAAAGTTAAGCGCTTGAGAACTGATAATGGGTTGGTGTTCTGTAGTGGGAAATTTAATTCATTCTGCAAGAAAGAGGGCATAGTGAGATATCTCACAGTTAATGGGACACCCCAACAGAATGGCGTAGCCGAACGCATGAATAGAACCCTTTTGGAAAAGGTTCGTTGTCTGCTGAGTAATTCTGGATTGACGCAAGATTAGCAGAGGCTGCTTCGACAGCTTGTTACTTGGTGAATCGTTCTCCATCCGCGTCAATTGAGTGTAAGACTCCTGAAGAGGTATGGTCTGGTAAACCTACTAAGTATTCCGAATTGCGGATATTTGGATGTCTTGTCTATGTTCATTCGAACAAGGGAAAGTTAGAACCTAGGTCAAAGAAGGGCATATTATTGGGTTATTCGGATGGTGTGAAGGGATACAGAGTTTGGCTTACTGATCCAAAGACACCAAAATCCATAATTAGCAGAAATTGCATCTTTAATGAGAATACCATGCTTCATCCAAAGAAGGAAAGTGTTAGTTCTGACACTAAGGTGGAGAGTTTTGAGAAAAAGAATAAAGAGAGTTGCAAGGTATTAGGGTGGAGTCTCCATCCGAAAATAATGAAAATCCAAATCTGAAACCATTGCCAGAGGAAGGCCCATAAGAGAGAGACGAGTGCCTTCAAGATTTGATAATTATGTTACTATAGCTTATGTCGCTGTATAAGAAATCGAAGGATCTGATGACTTAGTCACATATAGTGAAGCCGTCTCGAGTGATGATTATGGTAAGTGCTTGGTGGGTATGCAAGAAGAGATGGAGTTTCTTCATAAACATAAAACTAGGGAACTAGTAAAGCCTCCTATTGAAAAGAAGATCGTTGGATGTAGATGGGTCTACAAGAAAAAGGAAGGCATACCTGGGGCCGAGAAAGCAAGATACAAGGCACGTTTGGTTGCAAAGGGCTATAGTCAGGTGCAAGGTATTGATTTCAATTATTTTTTTTCACCTATTGTTAAACATAGATATATTCGTGTTTTGCTTGGTTTAGTTGCTATTCATGATCTCGAGTTAGAGCAACTAGATGTGAAGACAACGTTTTTACATGGTGAACTTGAAGAAACCATATACATGTCTCAACCTGAAGGTTTTGAAGTTGAAGAAAAAGAAGACCCTATTTTTCTACTCAATAAGTCATTGTATGGCTTAAAGCAGTCACCTCGACAATAGTACAAAAAGTTCCACTCGTTTATGATGGTGCATAGTTTCACAAGGAGTCATTCTGATAGCTGTGTTTACTTCGAAAAGTTATCTGATGATTCATATATCTATCTACTCTTATATGTCGATGACATGCTAATTGCTGCCAAGAATTAGTCTGAGATCAACAATTTGAAGAATTAGTTGAATGGTGAGTTTGAGATGAAAGATCTAGGAGGAGCGAAGAAAATTTTGGGAATAGAGATTAAGAGAGATAAATCTACCGGTAAACTTTACAAAACTCAAAGAATCTTCATAGAGAAAGCTGTTTAGCGTTTTAGGGTGAAAGATGCAAAACCGATAAGTACTCCATTAGCTTCTCATTTTAAGCTTTCTGCTGATTTGTCACCAAAAACTGATGAGGACATAGAATATATGTCACAAGTTCCCTGCTCTAATATTATTGGTAGTATCATGAATGCAATGGTGTGTACTCGTCCCAATATCGCACATGTTGTTAGTTTAGTTAGCCGTTATATGGCTAATCCTGGAAAACAACATTGGCAAGCTGTAAAGTGGATATTGAGATATTTGAAGGGTACTACTCATATTTACTTGGAGTTTGGTAAAGACAAAGGGAATGTTGTTGGTTATGTTGATTCTGACTATGCCGGTGATCTTGACAAAAGAAGATTGATTACTGGATATGTTTTTACTCTTAGAGGTTGTGCAATTAGTTGAAAGGCTACCTTATAAGTGACTATTGCATTGTCAACAACAGAGGCTGAGTATATGGCCATGGTTGAGGCTGTAAAGGAAGCAATTTGGTTAAGAGGATTGGTTGGTGAACTCAACGAAGATTTGAAGGTGACGACAGTCCATTGTGATAGTCAGAGTGTGATTCATCTAGTAAAGGATCAAATGTTCCATGAACGCACTAAGCACATAGATGTCAAGTACCACTTTGTTCGAGATGTTATTTCTGAAGGTAATATTACGGTTCAGAAAATTGGTACTAAAAACCAACACTGCTGATATGATGACCAAGTCCTTATCTACAATCAAGTTCAAGCATTATTTAAGCTTGATTGGAATTTGTGATCGTTAAGATTTCCTTACGGGATACAAGGAAGAGGAAGACAATTCGAAGTTTGTTTTATGGGTCAAGGTGCAGATATAATTAATAGTGATCAAAGAACGAAGATTCAGAAAAGTTGAGTTGATTCAAGTCAATGTGGAGATTTGTTAGGATGCATTGAATCATAAGGAGTCCTAAACTGCTTATTTCACTAGGAATCCTTTATGGAATGAATTTCTATTTTGGTTTTTGGATCTATTTCCTATTTGCTAGTTTTCCTAATTTGAGGGGATTTGTTTTTCCCAATTGTTATGGTTTGTTTTTCCTTATTGGAAAGAAATTATTATGAAAGTGGGATTTGTGATCACTATAAATAGTGGTGTCTCATAAAGAAGAAAGCATCCAGTTCTTAAGAGAATTACACATTGTGAGTGTGAGAAACACATTTGTGAGTTAGGGATTTTAGTTTGGGTGCTTTAGGTTGTGAGATTTGAGTGTATCCTTTTGTGGCTATTTTATTTGATATCTTGTTATCCCTTTGATCATTATAGTGGATTGTTATTATTTTCCTTCGTGGAATAGGCGCATTGTTGAACCACGTTAAATCTCTTGTGTCTCTTTCTTTTTCATCTCGGCCTCTTCTTGAGACCACCATTACCCTTTTACTCTTTAGGGTTAATTCCAAAAACCACTCAATTTTTGAAACATTTTAATTCTAGCACCTGATTTTGCAAACTTCTGACAAATCACCCCATAACCAAAACCACTAGTGGTTTTGATGAGTTGTGAGTGGTTTTTCTAATTATTTGGTTTTAGTAATTTGTAAATTTTTTATTCAATAATTTGAGTAAATTTTAAATATTTTATTAAATAATTTAAATATTATTTTATTTTTAGTTTAAATATTCCCTTAAATAAACAATTTTTTTTATTATTGTATTAGAAATTTTTTATTTAAATTTATAAATTTATTAATATTAAGAATTTATAATTTGAATTTCTAAATTTTATTTTTACTAAACTTAATAAATTATGTTAAGATATTTTTAATTTATTAGTTTATTATTATTTTTAAATAATTATAATAATTTCTTAGTTTTAATTTTAAATTTTACTAAACTATAACTAGCATTAATTATTTTAAAAAAAAAATTAATTCTTTTATTTAATTATTTGATTAATTTTAATAATTTATATTTTTAACCTTTAATTTTTAATTTGATATATACAACCAAAAATTATGTAATTTTACTTGTTCTTTAAGAAAAAAATGAGTTTTATTTTATATTTATTTTTTCAAAAATAAAATAATTATTAAATATATCAACATTTTTTATTATTTTTAATTTTAAACATTTTATTTATTCATATTTATTTTAAAAAACCTATAAAATTTTAAAACAATAAAAATATATTTTTTTTAATAAGTTTCCAAATGTAACTATAATTAAATAATCTCTTGTTGTAGGTTTTGGGAAATTTAAAAATTAAAACAAAAAATTATTAAAAATTATTTAACCAAATATTTAAAAATTATTAAATCTACACAATAAGTTTTTTATTTAGTAAATTTTAAAATAAAAATTGAAACTAAAAGTTATTAAAAATTATTCAATCAAACATTTAAAAAATATTAAACTAAATAATTTTTTATTTTAGTTTAATAAAAATTTAAATTGTTTTTTCAAATAAAAAATTTAAAATTTTGAAAAAAAAAATTACAAATTATTAAAACCAAATAATTAGCAAAACCACCCAAAAACATCAAAACCACACACCTCATCAAAACTACTAGTAATTTTGGTTTTCGGTGGTTTTTGTAGTGATTTGTTAGAAATTTACAAAATCAGATGTGAGAAGTAAAATGTTTCAAAAACTAGGTGGTTTTTGGAATTAGCTCGGCTACACCTAAACTACCATTTTTCTTTTTGACTTGGAAAAACAGCTGATCAGCACAACTCTCACTTTTTAGCAAGAGATCCGTTGCCTTGAGCCGCCCTTTGGAATCAGCATGACATTGCAAGTTGTAATATCCAAGGTCTCCCAGGTAGGATATCTTTCCCTTTAAATAAAATTCCCCTTTTCGTGGCAACTATATCCAAAGCCCAAAGCATGCTTATGGCTTTTGGATTTATCTAACTTATAACAATTCTTTACTTTTTTTTTTGCAAAACTTCTAATATAGTTCTCCAATTGGAAATTTAAGCCTTAGGCTCAACATTATAACATATATGTAGGGGTGTCAATTTGTGTTAATGAATCGGGTTTGATTGAATCCGACACTATTCGTTTATGTTTATGTCTGACACAATTCGACACGTTTAATAAACGAGTTGCAATTTCTCAACTCGACACGAATTCATTTAATACGCGTGTTAACGTGTCGACACGATTAATTTAGTTAAATAATTCAAAATTTATATTCGCAAAATTCGATTACCCGTTTAATCTGTTTATCTGTTAACTCGTTGAACCTATTTGTGCATTAACTCATTTAACCTGTTTCTGCGTTAACCCATTTAATCTGTTTATGCATTAACCTATTTAACTTGTCTATCCATTAACTCATTTAACCTATTATATTTAGGTTTTTTCTAATACAATAATCAATTTAAATACAAAGTAATAAATA
The DNA here is from genome assembly GCA_031304145.1 of Cardiospermum halicacabum. Lineage (NCBI taxonomy): Eukaryota > Viridiplantae > Streptophyta > Magnoliopsida > Sapindales > Sapindaceae > Cardiospermum > Cardiospermum halicacabum. The sequence goes on along the minus strand of CM062391.1, from coordinate 9,211,910 downwards.
AAATAAAATAATTTAAATTACAAATACAATCCAAATGAAAGTGTTCAAATATTAAAGCTTGAATTAATCAAGAATAATATGTCGAATCAAAACTTGAATTAACAACACCACACTCAAGTACTAAATTAATCAATCAAAATTTATACATTGTCACTTGCAAATTTGATTAAAGCTAATAAATCAAGAACAATATATTAAATCAAAGAGAGACCCTGACTCCTAAGTAAAAGATAAATAAATTAGGACAGAGACAATTAGTGTTAGAAGAAACATACCACACGAGAAATTGACAACGAGGGTTGACAACGCTAACAGTAGATAGCCACAAATGGAGAGTTTCGTTTGAGGCAAACCACGAAGAGGGGGCAGCAGAGGTGATATTTGAGTAATGATTGGTTGATGACGAGACAAGAGGTAGAGAAGAGAAAGCTGTGCCAGGTGGTTGAAGGCAGGAGATGAGGCAGAGAAGCGGAATAACTTCTAATTTTCTAAAAATAATTAGGGTATTGTTAGATTAATAATTAGGATCGATTCGTTAATCTGTTAGTCAAACCCGACTCGACTCGTTCATTTGTCGTGTCATAAACAGGTCAAAACCCATTTAGCTTAAACTCAACCCACCTATTTTTCGCGGGTTCGTGTCAACCCATCGAATCATTACCCATTTTGACACCCCTACATATATGGGTGTCCAATCACCTATTCCACATCTCAGCCTCATCTGCTACATGGAATAATACATCATTTGAAATCTTATAAGCGGAATAGCTTGCTTTAAGATCCTCATTCTAAGCCCTTGATGAACAATCTTTCTTTTGTATCCCTCGAGGACCAGTTTTAGAAGTAGAAACAATATTCTTTCTGCTCACGTCATCAACTAACTCGACTAACTATACCAAAAGTGGGAATAGTCAGCAGTTTCTTATATAGCAGTTTTAATCTCAAACTGTTATCTATTATGACTATAGACATTTAATAGCAGTTATTATAAAAACTGTTGTCTCAAATGTCATGCCTTTTACATTAGTTATAAAACTGGAATTTTTATTAGATAAAATTTAAAATTTAAAGAATGGGTTATGTTATATTAGTTAGTCACTCTTTAGGAATTTTTATTAGATAATAGTTGTTATAAAACTGATATATTATATATATTATGATAGTTATATAATTAAATATTATATATAAAAATTAAAATATCAGTTAGTAAAAATCTGGTAAGTCACCTTTAGGAATTTTTATTAGATAATAGTTGTTATAAAACTGATATATTATATATATTATGATAGTTATATAATTAAATATTATATATAAAAATTAAAATATCAGTTAGTAAAAATCTGGTATGTAATATTTATAAATTATTTGAAAAAAAAATAGAAAATCTACCGTGAGTTAATATGTTGCATCCAGATTCCATCAATTGCATCCGCAAGCAATTTAGACAGGTTCTTAAATTAATGTATTGAAAATTTTCTTCTCCTTATTTATTTATTTATTTTTAATTTTTTTAAAAATTACCTTTTAATAATTTATGGTATGTAATTCTTGTTATAAAATAGATATTTTTTATATTAACTTTAATGGAAGTTGTGAAATTAACTATTATATGAATTAATAATTTAAATACCCATTTGGTAAGGAATTGATATGTAACATCTTAATTGATATGAATTAGAATATTAACTTTAAATCATTTGATTTAGATTTCCAATTTTAAAGTACCTAATTAACTTTTAGGTTTCACACGGCTCCTTAATTTTCTCAATATAAATTTAGTTTCCTCTTATTATTCTCAACACCAAATTGTTGCCACTTAATCTTTTCAGTATAATTAGCTTTATTTTTTTTTTCTAGATTCTAATAGCCTAATAAGGAATTATTAGAATTTTATTTGTTTCTATAAATGTCAGGAGATCATATTCATATTTAGAAAATTTATAGCAGCATTAGTTATTTCTTTTTTTCTTCTTCTTATTTTAGCTATAACTTTAGCCTATTAAGAAGCATTTTCTTATGTGAAGAAGATGTCAAAATCTCTCGTTACTAAGGTCTAGGTTTCTATCTCCCCGATATGAGGTAAAAGCTATAGTCTCCCTTTATGATTTTAGTTTATTATCTTCAAGGTAGAGGAAAGCATTCAAAATCTTTGACAAGAAGAAATCATAACATATTTCTTTAGTTAGTATTACCTATTTTGATTTGGCAATGTTGTTTGTGTATACAACTATCTATAACCGGTGAGTAATGAAAAGTTCAGATTTCAAGGTGGTTGTGTATCTCCTCTCCCACAACAACAAGGAATCAAGAATGCACCGGTTAAAAGTCTAACATTTTGCGTCTCCTCTTACTTCGTGGGGCTATTATGTAGTTAAAGTATAATTTTGAGTACTTTTTATTTTGTAAGTTTAGACTTTTGTGACATTTGTAAAAGTTGTGGTATTTTTTTTGTTTAAATACTTATGATTATTGAGTAAAATTTATGAAAGAATGTTAATGGAATTTTATTTTATAGATATATATATATATATTTATATTTGAGATTGTTGGTGTGACTTTCCAATATTTGAGTTTTTAATTTATGCATTTTTAAAGAATTGGTTATGTTATATTAGTTTTATACATTTACATAATACAAAATTGAAAAAGAAGGTGTGAGTTATTTTTATAACTCATTCATTAAAAAATTATTAATATAATAAAAAATAAAAATTTCGAAAATGAAATTTCATTTTTTCTAAAATAAATATGTATCTTTAACTACAGTTGGATATTAACATCTATCTATCATGTCCGATAGAAATTAATACACATATGAGTGTGATTTGATAATAGTTTGTAACTGTTATAAATAAAACCATTTGATAACGGTTACTAAAGATTTTTATAATAATTAAAACTGATATAGTTGCTTGTCATCATATAGCAGTTCAAAACTTTGTTATAAAAAAATACCCTTTAATAATAGTTAATAAAATATTTCATAACAGTTCAAATTGATGTCTACTACTAATCTATTATAACAGTTCTAACTGTGATCTATAAGCAATCTTTAATAGCAGTTATAAACTGCTATATAAAAATAGCCCCTTTTATTTCACTGGAAAAAATGTCAGTTATAACTGCTATGTAAAGAGTTAAAGAATTGTTATTAAATCCTTTTTCTGGTATAGTAGTACTTTGGGGGAAACAATTGAGTTGGACTCTAGTCTGTAATATTGTTCTTGTAGCCTAGCCATGAATCATAGACTTACCTGCTCGTTGTAGGATCCTTCCACGGACCCAAATATCGATGGATACTCATTAATTTTGTCCGGATCATATTCCATCATTTCTTAGATGTCAGATTCAGCTGTCTCCCTTATCATACCTAACCATAAAGTCTAACCATTAGAGTAGAATCCAAGTTTCACTGAATTGAAAAAGAGATTTCAGTCTAGATTCTTCCTTTTTTAACTTCAACAAATTTTCTTCTCCCGATTTTCTTTTAAAAAAATAACAACTATGCAAACCAATAATCAACAATAAATAAATAATAAAGAAAAACGACGAAATAAATACCTAAATGATATTTTTTTTAAAAAAATATAGAGAAAAGGACGAAGTTACTACCTGAATGATATTGTTTTAAACCCTACCACCTTTATAGGGATTTGGAAGTAAAATAGCTTAGTAGGTTTCGGCAGGGGGCGAATGTTCATTTTATTCTTTATCTTTGCTTACTTGTGTTTTCTTAATTTTGATTTAATTAGAACATATCAAAATAAACTCATGTGTGTGCATATGCGTTTTAAGACAGTGAAAACCAATTGAGATCATTGTTGGATTATATGATTCTTTTAACTTTTAACTTTGCTGAGCTTTCAGTGCAAAACTAGTTGTTAAACATATACAACTATTTAACCATAGAAATTACCATTTCATATATGACTAAATTTCTAAATGCGTTTTACTAATCATACATTATATTGGGTTGAAATATGTTATATAGCGTGCATTCACTACAAGAAAATTGGTTTCGGTGACGACAAATTCTGTCAATGAAAGTATAAAATTCGTCACTGAAATCCATAGTGATGAATTAGTGATGAGAAAATTTCATCAATGAAAAGTGCCCTGCGAAATTGATTGTGATGACTTGTTTCAATCACTATAATTTTGTGAGAAAATATTTCCATCACAAATGTTAAATTGTTCCATCACATTTTTTACCTTAGAAAATTAAACTTAGTTATTAATTCCGTCACAATTGTGACAAAATAGTGAGATACTTGTGATGCAATTTTTGTAACAAATTTGTTATAGAATAAATATTGTGATAAATTTGTGTGAGACATTTATATCTATTGTTAATAAATATTTTTGACGGAATTTGTGACACAATTTGAAAAAAAAAATAGTGACAAATTTGTGATGTGATTTGAAAAAAAAATAGTTATGAATTTGTAACGCATTTTAAAAAAATTGTGAGGAATTTATAACGCATTTTAAAAAATTGTGACGAATTTATGATGCGATTTGAAAAATTTATGATGAATTTATGACAAAATATATTTATATTATTGAATCAAATTCTTTTTACCCATCAACATGCTAAATTCAATAATTCAATCAATAAAATCTTAACTTTTATTAACAAAAATGTTATGAGAACTCAAGTTATAATTTCACATTATCAAATAAAACAAGCTATCATTCCATATTTCAAACACAATTATCCAAGTATCAATACTACATCTCAAACATCTAAAGCAAAATCAACATCCAAACATCTAAAGCAAAATCAACATTTTCAAATATAGGTGAATGTATTGAACTTAATAAACCAAGTACCTAATGAAATCGAACACCTTACTTTGAACTTGATCATTGTTGCATATTCCCTTTAGTCATTTCCGCTACAACCGCCTTAATTCGTGCTTCCATTCGCTCTTCCATCTCCACGCTTGCTTTCTGAATAGTTTCTTGCTTTTCTTGTTGTAACTCTTGGCGTACTTCTTCACAAACTTCCTCACGCAAATGTTGCAAGTTCTCTTGTGTTGTTGTGGAATAAACATCCCCCTTAAAGCTTGATGTTACTGAATCCAAACTCTGCACAATTGACTTAGAATATGAGCCCGTCCGAAAATCATACATCGTTCCCTTTTTGGAACCACTAGTTGTTTCACCTATGATTCAACATCAAATTCTGGCTGAGATGAAGTATCTACTCCATACTTGTTTGCCACAAGATTAAAGTAATCATCCTAAAGTATTATATTATAGTTAAGTATGCAACTAGGCTGTAAAAAGAAGTTTATGATACAAACTATAAAGTTTGGATAAGAATTACATGCTAACAACAAAATGTGTAATATAAATAAAAGTATATAAGTTTATCAGTAACAATAAACAAGGTTGTAATTCTTATTTACGAAAAACAAATCAAACTCAGCATATTGATGCATTGTTAAGCAATATAAAATAAACAAGGTTGTAATTCTTATAAGTTTACCAATAAAAATAAAATATACGAACATGATACCATTTGAAACACAACCGGCACTACAAATGCATTATCGAGCAAAATGAATCTAAAGGTTATAGCTAAATAATAAATACTTACATGAACTCTTTTTGATTTATTATCCACAATATTCCCTTTATTTCGTTTGTCTATAGCTCGATGCTTGTGGGTATGCTGATATACGTCATAGCTAGTCAGTTCCCTACCCATCTCTTTGCCTACAAAAGAAAACAAACAGTATTGTAGCTGAATGAGACAATTTTTTTACCAGAAACAAATTAGAAATGTCAAGCAAAAGGCAACTACATGAGAAAGAAATTAGAAAGATAAAATCAAAAGATACCAAATAAATAAGAATTCATAAAACTGGATCATCTTCCTCTCTCTATATACACATACATTTATTGTACAAAAAAAAGAAGGAAACTAGAACTAAACTGAATATCATGATGACATCAATATGTATGACTTGAGCTTGAATGTTCAGACAACACACATTTCAAAATACTAAAACCACTTGCACTACATCAAAAACCACAACACAACAACATTGACAGCCTCAAACCAAACACCTGGATTTGAGCAAACATGCATCTCTGGAGACCAAAAACAAAAGTAAATAAATAAATAAAAATTTCATATCAGCCCCACAAGCTTTAGTGCCAAAACAAATGAATGTCTAAATCATTCATCAGCAGATATAGTTATAAACAACCACTACAAAAACACAAGCAACGCTGATCCAATGGCTTTATATGCGTCATCTGAATGTAGATTTTGGTTTCTTTCTAACAATTATTATTCAATTGACAAATAGTGAAAGATAATGTACAACTGTACTTGAGTCCATCAAACCATCAATATCAGACTTCCTATGTGTCATTGAAGATTTAAGTAGCCTACATAAATGAGCATCTGAATTTATAGGAATGAAAAAAAATAATAAAAAAGTCATTCGTCCACCCATTTATCGAATAGATGAAAACATCTTTGAGCACCACACACCACTTGGACTATTAACTTCAGGTGTAACTAGCATACTTACCAAAATATACACAAACATGTGAGTTTAAACCCAACAAACTCCAGAATAAATATCAAACATATGCATTATATTCATAATTTATCCACCCATAAACTCTTCATCAAATGTATCTCCATCTTAATTCACTTCATATAGGTTAAACAATTATCATTAGCATCAACAAGACCATGAATAAGAAAAACAAGAAATAAATAAAAATTTCTTTTACAATCTTTTAAATGCTTTAAAGAAACCTCAAATAAAAAATACTTTGAAACAAAAAAAATTAAACAACAGAAAAAGAAAAAAGTAACCAAACACAGATTTTCTATTAACTAAAGAAAATGAGATGTTTAATTGAACATACAAGTCTGAGGCGATGTTCGATGATGAAGATAGATCCACAAGTATGTTTGGTTACTACACTATCCTTTTTGGTATTACGATTATTTGATGCAGCCTTTGACTTATCTTGTCATTCCTTACTTGCCCATTTATCAACCATTTCATCCCAAACATTTTCTCGAATCCAATTTGGCACAAGTCCTTTTGTTTCACTCATGTCAGTCTTTTGATTCTCTTTAAGTATATTTTCTCTTATTAGATGCAAAGATGACGAAAAAAGAATTCCACATTTGTTGAAAAAAGCATCTTTTATAATGCAAGTGGGTTGATCCCAAACATACTTCTCCTGTAAAATCACACATTTATATATTATGTCTATCAATTTTTCTTGAATAAAAAATGTGAATACTTGAAAAGCACTCCACATACAATCTCGAATATTTTGAGGCACGTATTTCCAACTTTTACATGGTTCTCTCATCCACTCCATCACTAATATACCAATGTTACGAGTAACTTCAACAGGTTAAAAACTAGACATGTATAAAAACTAGAGTTAAATTATATAAGATAATTTGTACACTTTGCTGGAATTATATATTATGATACTAACCTGTCACCAGTAAGCTCTATATATTGTCGATCAGCTGCATTTCTAGGCACATCAATTCCTTGATTTATGCCCCTCGTCCTAGAAGATGTTGAATTGTTAGTGGAATTAGCAAGAGCATCATTATCATGGTGTTCCATTGAGACCTACTCTTGTAATTGCGATGGTGCCATGAGCATCTCAGCCCTTGTATTCGGAACTAGGTTTGAGGATGTTGCTTCTTGAATATCACTTAGGGTTGAAGTTTCTATACTTCTCCTTGTAATGACATCTTTCCCTCTATTATAATTAGCACTTTGTAATGACAATTCAATAGTTGTGATAAAGCGGAAAGCTTTGTATCCTTTGTGCAACCATCCCATATTGGCTCATCTGCATCGGCTAATAGAGCATAGAAGCTCATATCTTCTGGTCCATCAATATCATAATTACTTTTATGGCCATTGCATCTATTACCATACTTTTATATGGATTGACATCATCCATTTGAGGCGTATCATTGCTTTGTTATTGCTAGATGATGCATGTTGGACTTGCTCTCCATGTGCATCCCATATGAAGTAGGAATTTTTAAATCCTTTTTTACAAAGGCGGATAGAGACTGCGTTCGAATCATGAATGATATGATTCTTACATTGATGAGGATTATTCTGACACATAAAATCACTATAACTAAACATAACTCCTATCAATATCTAATGTAGTATTTAAGATATCGTCTCCACAAGGATTGTCAGCTAAGAAGCAAGATTGAGATTAAGATTTAAACGGAATTGCTGAAAGAATCTATTTACAAATTGAATCATAAGAATCATAGAATTGTTGTGAGATCTAAATCATCATCAATATGCATCTAAGATCTAAATCATAGGAATCAATGCATAAATCATCATCAATATGCATTTAAGATCTAAATCTTACCAAAAAAGATAGAAGCTAGACTCTGTCACAGTTGTTGCTTCACTATCTCCAAGCTAAATCTCAATAATCACAAGAAACAGAGTATAAAACTTCTTCAAGAAACTTTCTGAGAATATTGAATAAAGCGTATAGAAGAATCTAAAATTTCTCTCTAAAAGTAAACGAATGTCAAAAGGTTCTTATTGCTTCATCTGAGCTCCTATTTATAGGTTTTGCTCAGTGGCAATTTTGAAATAAAATCAATAAAGAAACACAAATTGGCAAAGTAACAGTTTTCTTCATTTATGTCGCCTAATCCTTCGCCTGAACTCAAATGACTTTCACAAACCTCGCTTGTCTTGTTTGCCAAGCTGTATTTCTTCATAGGCGAAATGTTCTTAATATAGCCATTATATGTCAACTGATGCTTAGGCAAACTAAACTTTCCTCGCCATGTCAATCTTCCATTTGTGAACATTTTGGGCGATAAAATGTAAATGTCGCCTTTCAACATTTTCATCTTGGCGACTTACTCATGTGTTGCCTCAGATGTCGCCTCAAAGCATAGCAAAATTCACCCTTCCGTGCCTAAGGCTACTGCCTATAATGACGACATATAAAGGTACCTCGCCTTATGTGCCTAGTCTTCAAGGCGATATTGTTCATAATTCGCCTTTTTCACTGCCTTCTCTTTTCTGCTAATGGCGATGTATACAGGCGATCTCTTTTTTATCATCAATCATTTCTCCGCATTTGCTGACTTTGGATGAAATTCTAAATGGTCATTCTTTCTTCTGAAATTTGCAAGTGTTAGCTCATTTTCCAAATCTTTTCATCCAAGTCCCTGTCTCAGAATTATTAATCTAGAATTACTAGAAATGTATTCAATATTTCATCTTTTAAGCTCAATTCCTTTACATTTAAGGTCATAAAACATACTAAAATATAGGTAAATTCTAGACTTGTCATACATCTCGAACAAGGACATCAAATTTTCCCTTTTTAAGGAATATCTGGCTTAGAAAATGCAAAGTTAATAAAACTTTGCACTCCTGCTTGGAATTCATCAGTAATAAACCCATGATTATCTAAACGATGATACATCCAACTACGATAAGTTGATATCGCCATAAGTATGTTCAATATCCCTATCAATAATATAAAAAAAAAAAATCAGGGAGTGATAGTAATCACATGGTGCCCGTACCATTTAACATGAAAATCCAATAATTAGATCTATGAATTAAATTACATTCATCTCCCTCTCTAATTAATAGCTAAGAATAGTCTTTAAACATAAAAAACCAATTGAGTTATATGAGAACAGTAAATAATAATTTATTCTAATTCACATGATATTCTTAAAGATACACATGTATATACTATGCACCATTATATTTTGTGTAATAGACTTTTAACTTGCTCAGAGTCAGGACCTACATGCAAAATGTTAAACTTTTGTTGTCTCTTTAAATCTTATTCCAACAAAACCAAATTGAATTTCAGGATATATGCTTTAGAAATTCATTTCACTTAAATACACAATTTTTTAAAATAATAAATAAGAGAAGATTAAGGAAAAACCTGTGTAGAGCTTAAATATAGTAGGAAGAGTCCTCTGTTTAATAACCCACGAGACCTCTAGTTTGTTGAGACTTGATTACCTCTTTAATTTATGACTGATGATTCCTCTTCTATAAAACAAACAATGAAATGAACAAAAGTCAACAAACAAGCACTATGATCAGGATAATAATAATATTATTATTATTATTAATAAGTTTTATCTGTTATTCCATATTCAAATTGATACCCTCTTTTTCTTTCTGTTAATCTGTGAAAAGGACTATATACACAAATCAACAGATTGATATTACATAGTTGTATTTAGATGGCCAACAAAAGATAAAAAAAAAAAAAAAAAAAAAAAAAAAAAAAAGGTAGGACCAGAAGCAGCTTAAAAGCAGTGGCAAATTGAAAACAAGAACACAATACAAAATCAAGTGATTATAAGTCTTTGTTCATGTAATAAAATGTTCACTAATATATACTATATTAACATATATGTATGTATATTGCTTTATATATAAGAGGCTCCACCAATCTTATTTAGCTTTGTTTTTTACCAACACACCATTTTTCTAGGTTCAATTTTTCTGGTTATTTATACCAATACATACCAACAAAAGCTGGTGAATTTCCACAGCTTTAGTTATGTTCTCTGCAACACAATTGACAGTACTATGTCCTGAAAACCTCAATTGGAATTCAGAGTATCGTCTTTGGTTTAACCTATTTCCTCATTGGATTAGCTGTGATGCAGGAACTAGGATTGGATTTGTTAATACAATTGCAATAGAGACGGAGGAAGGCAAATGGTGGTGGCGTTCCTCAGGGTTTTGATACAGTACACGACTAGAGTTTTGTTTGAGAGTCTGTGGTTAGTATTTTCTTTTGGAAGGGAAGGTTACCTAACTAATGACTTGGCTTGTTGTACTGGGTTTTTAGTCTTTTTTATGGTAGGTTTATATTAAATTAAGAAATAAGAATGTGTCTCTCTTATTATCATCTCTTGGAAAAGTTTGTCTATCTAAAATTCATCAGCCATATCATTCTCAATAAAGCCCCCTTTAATAGAATGATGCACAGAGCAACTATTACTACACTTTACACGACTGAATTACTAATATTCCAGAGTACACTGTATGTTTATGGAAAAAAAATAGTCATCGGTGATGTGCTATATAGAATGAGTAGAGATATAAAAGTACATTGACACTAAAACTAGATTAAACTTGAAATAGTAAAATCAATAACCTAACCATCATAGAACAATCACAAATTAAGTAAAATCATTCAAACAACTATAGTTATTAAGAATATGCCATCTTGAAATAATAAGTATAGCAAAACCACATAGAAATCACACAGAATTTCCTACACATATAAAGCAACATATACACCAAAAACTAGATCAAACTATTCTTTAACTTAATAACCACATACTTTTAGATCAAAAAATCATAATAGAAGTAAATTTTCCGCTTGAAACAAAACCATCCCTCTAGCTTATCAAAATCATCAGAATCAGCTCCCTTATAATCCTATCTTCAACAGTCATCTCATAACATCAAATCAACATCTAAACTAGCAACAATAGCATTGGCAGGAAAAGAATCTATCCATCTAACTAATCATTAAAAAAACAAATGAAGCTGGTTATTCAATGTAAATTCAAAGCGAACAACAACATCCAAAACTGAAACTTGAACAAGAATATCCAAAGCGAGAAGAGTGCCAGACCTTGTAAATAAACGAATCATAAAAAATGACAAATACAACATACCAAAACCCCAACCTTTCGACATAGAACGAGAATAAGCAGATATGAGAACTACGATGCAGGGACGATTCGGCAAACCCACAAGACTACAAGACCCAAGGAAGTATCACAAGCGGGAAGAAACAAACTCACGTTGATGGAGAGAGGAGATTTGGAAAATTCGGGAAGTTTCACAAGTGAATTTCACGATTACATTTCTCGATCGTCAATTTCACGATTACATTTCTCGACCGTCAATTCCACGATTACACAATCGTCAATAAATTTTTTAATTTCAGAGTGTTTAACTTCTTTTTTTTTTAAAACACACTATTAGTTATTATATTATTTTTTATATTTTTATCTAATAAAATTTAAATAATTATTAAATAGTGATTATTATATTATTATATTTAATATTATTTTTTATAAATAAAAAATTGATTAATATAAATAATTCTTGATGGATTTGTGATGATATTCAGAATTTAAAAAATTTAAGACAGAATTGAAACGATTTATATTTGACACTAGAACGTTTTCTTACAAATTCATCATTAACTGTTAGGATTTCCATGAATCACGAGGATTTCTTTTTAGTAAAGATTTCCTATATTGAGTTTTGGGTCTTTTTCCTAATGGTTTGTTTCTTATTTGAGAAGGATTTAGTTTCTTGTTTTTTTTTATTTCTAGTTTGGTTTATATTTTATTTCCTTATTAATTAAGATACTCTCATATGAAATAGGTTTGATGTTCGCTATAAATATGGGATGTACTCTAGAGTTTAGGATATGACAGATAATATTGGTTGAGAGCACAGAGGGTCTGTGAGTTGAGTTATCTGTTCATCAATTGGTTTGATTGATTGAATACAATTGTTTGGTCGATTACTGAGAGATAGTTGTTTGATTGTTTGTAAGATTATTTCGCAATAGAAAGTTGTTGGCTTCCGTGGATTAAGTAATTTTCTAACCACGATACATCGTTTGTGCGTTTTATCTATTTTTGATCTTGATTATCGAATTGGTTACCGAAAATCCTCACAAATAGGTATCAGAGTTTTAGTTGGGATGACAAAGGATGATAACGCATCCAGATCTGGAAAGGGGTATGTAAGCAGTCATCTGAGTCAATTAATGATAGGTACGATGAAATTTGATATAGAAAAATTTAATGGTACCGGCAACTTTGGCATGTGGCAGTCAGAAGTTAAAGATCTCCTATTCCGCAAGGGGCCATTCATAGTGTTAGATAAGAATAAATCTAATGATATGTATGAAGAGGATTGGGATTTCATAAATCGACAAGCTTGCAGTGATTATGTTTAGGAAAAGATCAAAAGTATTCTGTTATGAATGAAACTGTGGCAACAACTCTTTGGAAGAAGTTAGAGGATAAGTATATGATAAAGAGTATCGAAAACCGGCTCTACCTAAAGAAGAAGCTCTTTCGCTTTCAGTATGTTTCTGGTATGTCTATGATCGAACATCTAGAAAATTTCAAGAAAATATTGGCTGGTCTTTTGAATTTAGATGTTGAAATTTTCTGAAGAAGATAAGTCATTGTTGTTGCTTAACTCTCTCCCTGATATGTATGATCACTAGACCACTACTTTATTGTATGAAAAAAGTGAGATTGAGTTTAGTGACGTGTCTAATACTTTAGTAAATTATGAATACCGAAAGAAGGACCAGTCTGATCACAAACATATTTCTTAAGCACTAGTGGTAAGGAAAGGAGAGAGAAAAAAATACAACAATGCTGAGAAGTCTGGGAATAATAAAGGTCGATATAGATTGTATAAAGATCAATGTGCATGGTGTAAAAAGAAAGGGCATTAGAGGAATGAATGTCATAAATTTGAAAGCTCGAATGGGAATGTAATAGAAAATGTGGAGCCGAAGGTGGAATCAGAATGTGAATTTGAGACAGATGTTTTCTCCATGACCTCTATGAATTAATTGTCTGGAGGATGGATTTTAAATTCTGGTTGTTCGTATCATATGTGTCCGAATAGAGAATGGTTCTCAAAGTTGGAAGAATTTGATGGAGATGTTATCCATCTGGCAAACGGCAGCACTTGTCAGCTTAAGGGAATAGGAACGATAAGGCTAAGAAAGTTTAATGGTACAATCAAGTTGATGATGAAAAGTGAGGTATGTTCTAGAGCTGAAGCAAAGTCTTATCTCACTTGGAGTCTTAGATTCTAGTGACTACAAGATTGTCACTAGAGGTGGAGCGATGAAGATTGTACGAGAGGTGTCTTAGCCGTAAAAGGTATAAGACAAGGAAATTTGTATTTCCTTGATGGACACACTATTGTTGGAAGGAAGTTAGTATCGAATAAAAAAGAAAGTTTGATTGAATGTTCAGAATTTTTGAATATGAAACTTGGGAAGATGTCTATAAAAGAATTGGAAGACAGAATGAAGAGTGCTTAGAAGGCACAATTGGTGGATGCAACTCTCTCATATGTTTGGAACTTGAATATTTAATTGTTTTATGATTGGAAGGAATAAGATCCAGAAAGTTGGGGTGATTCAAGCCAAGGTGGAGATTTCTTAGGATTGCCTTGAATCACAAGGATTTCTTTTTAGGAAAGATTTCCTATATTGAGTTTTGGGTCTTTTTCCTAATGGTTTGTTTCTTATTTGAGAAGGATTTAGTTTTCTTGTTTTGGTTTAGATTTTATTTCCTTTTTGAGTTAGATACTCCCGTATGAATTATGTTTGATGTTAGCTATAAATATGGGAAGTACTCTAGAGTTTTGGGTATGACAGATAATATTGGTTGAGAGCATAGAGGGTCTATCAGTTGAGTTATTTGTTCATCAATTGATTTGGTTGATTGAATACAATTGTTTGGTAGATTATTGAGAGAGAGTGGTTTGATTGTTTGTAAGATTATTTCGCAATAGAAAGTTGTTGGCTTCCGTGGATTAAGGGATTTGCTAACCACGATACATCGTTTGTGCGTTTTGTCTATTTTTTTATCTTGATTATCGAATTGGTTACCGAAAATCCTAACATTAAATATGATTATGAACAAGGCATCTCCTAAAATTATGACGATTTTGTAACAAATATATGCATAACAAAATTTTCTCTTACAAACCTGTCATAAATTTGAGAAAATTTTATAATATTTCTTTCCATCAATATTTTCTCACAAATTCATCACATATTGTGATGAAAAAAATCCGTCAGAACAAATCTGTCAATAATACCTAACTCCCTTGTAGTAACTATTTGTAAACCTATAACCTCTTGCAATAAAATATATATATATATATATATATTTACTTCAAATTATATATATAATAATAATAATAATAATAATAATTATTATTATTATTATTATTATTATTATTATTATTATTTTATTATAAATATCAAATTAAAATACAGTATCCAACCCAACAAAATATTGTTTTTTTTTTTTTTAATATTTTGATCTACTCTTAAAATTTACAATTCCGATAAAAATATATCGACAAAGAACCAAGTACTAGTACATTGAAACCATAACGGTTGGTCATGTAAAAAGGTATTTTACAATACCTCATTAATACGAGTGAATAATAATTGAAATGGGAAATAATTGGCATCAAAGATTATGATGCCACGGTTGAACCATGGTTCATGCCAAAAGGGAGCATGCATCCTACCACCACATCCATCTTAATGGCGGGTGTCCACGTTCTTCTTTAAACATACATAAATCAAGTATCATACATGAAACATGAGCCTTTCTCATTTTATCATTCACAATTCCATGTGCGATTTGGCATAATATCGAAAGTACTTACTGCGTGTTATGAAATATTTGATTAAAGTTTTTGAAATATCCCGTGGATCGGTGTTTTGTTTTGTTTTTGTCAGATAATTATCTTTTATATCCCACTTTTCTTCAGTTCCTAGTATTCAATCAAAATAATAAGTCTAGACATAAACACAATATTTAATATGATTCCGTAAATTGCCTAATTTACAGAAAGATAACAATTTTACTACGAGAAATAAAAAATACAAGTCATTCTGAGAATACTCTCTCTCCACACAAAATTGTTTTTTTTCTCAACCAGAATCTCTTTTAAACGAACAACTCCACCATGGCGAGACAACCTCAAATAAAAATCTCCTTAATGGCAAGACAACCTAATTCGAAATCTCGTTAATGGTAAGACCCCAACCTCATCTCGAAATCTCATTATGGCGAGACCCCAACCCCAATGATCATTATCTGGCGAGACAACCCCAAATCAAAATTTCGTTAATGGCGAGACAATCCAATTCGAATCTCCTTAATGGTGACACCCCAACCTTAACTCGAAACTCCTTATGGCGAGACCCAAACCCTAATGATCAATACCCCACGGGTATTACCCAACTCCAATAATCACCATCCCATAGGGACGGGATTCCAATACGATGATCACCACCACTCAAAAAGATGAGATACTTTATTTTTCATGAGACAACTCTATTTACATTGATCATCAAATATACTTTCCTAATTTGTTTACTTTCCAACAAACGAATACAATCAACCAAATTAGGAAAACCAAATCTTTCCAAAACAAAGGATCAAACAATTAGAAAATAGATCAAAACTCAAAATAGGAAAACCTTTCTAAAAGAAAATTCTTGTGATTTAATACAATCCTAAAAATTTTTATTTTAAATTTTTTTAATAAGATCAGATTTGTAGTTTGAATTATTTTTTAGTTATTTTTTATTTAAATTATATGCAATTTCATTTGTTTTGATGATGTAGTAATTTTGTTGATTTTGGATAGTCATAATGGTTTAATTAATTTTTTAAATATTAGGTGTAATAATTTTAATATTTTTGTAGATTTTATTTCTATTTTCAATATTATTAAAATATAATCATTTTTTTTAGTTTAAATAATTTGTAATAAGTATATATTTTAATTAATATTTCATAATTTATTAAATATTTATTTAATAATTTAAATTATTTTTAGTGCATTTGACTTTTAAGTTTTAATTTTTTCTTAAAAGCAACAAATTATTATTATTAGTTTTGATAATTGTAAAGAAATTTGGAAATTTTTTGCTTAATAATCTTAAAAGTTTTAATAAATTAAATTAGGGATGATTTCATTTTTGGCCATTTAAAATTTTAAATTAAATTAATAAACCATTTAAATTCTATTTTAAGTTTATAAACTTTTGAAAGTTTGAAACTTTAAAAATGAATCAGATAGACCAACATGGCTTTGTAGACGCGCTTCATTACCTTATCAGCTTGTGAAGCGCACTTCACCGTTTAATTTAAGGCTAGTGAAGCGAGTTTCACAGGCTGGAGATGTCGTGAAGCGCGTTTTTAAGAGTATATTGGTCAATTTTGTTCATTTTTGAAGTTTTAAACTTTCAAAAGTTTATAAACTTAAATAAATTTTAAATGGTTTATATACTTAAAATTAAAGTTTGAAAAGCTCATATTTTATTATTTTTCTTTTATTATTATTATTTTTTTAAATTTAGGTCATGTTTGGATAATGGTTTTGTATGGTATGGTTTAGGTTAGCATGGTTTAGTTTTGTTTAGTTATATATAGGTTGATTTGGGTGGAATTTCTAACTCACCAATTTGGGGTGTTGCCATAGATATATATTTTTAACTTTTCAAAATTATCCTTCTAATATAAAGAGTATTAAAAAAAATATCATGATGCACCGTTTCATTATCTTGGCATTTTACCAGTGTATTTTACCATTTAATTTTATTTAATTAATTTATATTTTCATCTAATATATTTAATTTGGTTATTAGAGATAGAGTTTTGGTTGTTTATTTGATTTAACTATTTTTTTAAATATATTTTATTTGGTTAATTGAGATAGTTGTGGTCAACCTTCAAATATGGTTTAGTTTTATTTTATTAAATTTATATTTTTAAAATCTATTTATATGGTTCTCAATAAAATATTAAAATATATTCAATTAATTAAAATATTAATATTTAGTTAGGTCCCTTTTTTTTCACTAATGTCTAGCTAGATCTAATTTGCAAATTTTAAATATTAAGTCGTTTTAAATAAATAAGCAATTTTGTTTATTTTTTTATGTTTATTTTTTTATGTTTATTTATATAATATAATATATACATTTTTATTAATATTTTACTCTTTAATAAAAATTATAATATTTGAACAATCCAATTAATTGTTTTTTTTAAAATCTAATTTATAAAATTTAATAATCACAATATTGGCTGAAATTATTTTATTAATTTTTTAAAAATTAATTAAAAATCAAATTTTTAAAAAAAATCAAATCTAAGAATTTTTTTCAATTTTATTTTGTAAAAATGGATTAATATGGAAATACAATGAGTAGTCTTTAAATATGTCTAATCTAATTAGAATAAATGGATTTTTTTTTTAAAAAAAAAAAATCAGCACTTAATGAAATAAAAAAAAATCTCGAAATTACTTAAAAACATATTAAAAATTAGAAAGAAAAAAATAAAAGACATGTTCGTTTTTTACTTTATCAAATTAGTCAAAAAAAACATAAATAAAACTATAACGTGGTAAAATTATAAAAAATAAAAAATAAAATCATCTAAAATAATTTGTATGAATACTATACACAAGGGTATTGCAATCAATTTACATCATTTTAACCTATACCATACTATCTGTCACGTCCATAAATTGGGCCAAATTAAAACTTATTTTGTTATTTGACTGATTTTGAAAATACTTTTAACATAGGGAAATGTTTGAATTAAAAGAACTCCGGTGGACTTGTTTACAATTTATCTATGGTTAGATGAAAACCTAGGTTACCCCACCAGCAATCATTCAGCCGCAGACCCCTTGCTTCTCTTTTCTCTCAACTTTGAAAAACTCAAACAAAAACTCTCTTTCATTGTTACATTGGTTTTTGCAATCAATCTGAAAGTTTCCATTGAACCTATTCTTCGAGCGTGAAGGTAAGTTTATATGTTCTTGATTGTTTTGGGTCTATTCTTTAATGTCACTTCTGTTCTCAAGTTGTAAACCCTAACCTTCGAATTTCTGACCGAGCTCTTCACCGAGCTAGGTACCGAATTACAATTCGGCATGTCTGAGATATTTGAAACTCTCTGACCGAGCTTCATACCGGAATAGGAACCGTACTGTCACTTAAACCTTCCTTGGAATCGTATAATTATTCTCTGACCGAGCTATCTACCGGTCTACTTACCGAATTACAATTCGGTAAGTCTGGTACTGCTCTCTGACCGAATTACATGCCGGACTGCTTACCGAACTACTATTCAGTTTCGATCTCTCTTCTGAAAATAATTTGACAACTGTTAAGCCTTTTTAGACAGTAAATAAAATAATATGTAACCACTTATCCTAGATTACTTAAAGGGGATTATATTTGGGATAACTTGATTTGATAATCAACTTGTTTGCTTCTGTTTGTACCCCCCCTTTGGTTGTTAACTAACCTGCATATACGTGTGACATGCTATCTGTTTAATAAGACGCATCTGTGTGTGTTTGTTGGGCATTGGCTTACTAGCCAGACATCGATAGTTTGACCCTTCGTTATTTTCATTTTTGTTTTGTATTTTCTGAACCCTTTTTGGGAATGGAATTTGCTGAGTTCAGACAGTCAGGTGGGATAGCAGGATATCACTAGCATCGAGCATCACATGGCATCCTCTTCAGACTTAGATTGCATTACTGTTTATTTTAGCTAGACTTATTTCTGTTTTGTACCCGCTGCACTATATTTTGGGATTTGTTTTCAGACTAAGTACTTTTTTAATATTAAGAGTCCATTCTCGAATTATGCTGGATTTTGTTTTAACTATTTGATTATGGGATTATAAAGCTGTTGCTTTCAACTTTGATTCAGATTTGAAATCTGTTTTCTGTATATCTGTTTATTTCTATGTCTATATGTTTATTATCTGTCTCCGTACCGGTAGCATCCAAACTCTGCATTCCCTTTCTGTCTGGATGGGGGTTTGGGCGTTACATATACCGCAAAAACTAAAGGTGTAATAGGAAAGTGAGGTCAGGTTAGAATGTACGTACATCTTCATCTCTTTATAAAATCAATTTCACAAATCTCACCAACTCAGTAAAAAAAATTGCAGTATGCATTATAATATCCAATAATGCATACCATTATCATCATTAATATGTAATCAAATAAGCATTAAAGTATGAAAATAATACTTATTTTGTATAGCTTTATTTTATCATTCATTGAATTATTGGTTAATTTTTATTACTAAAATTTTTATTTTGTTTGAATTAAATATTTTCTCATGGAATTATTAGCATGTGACAAAATACTATAAAATAAAAAATTTTAAAAAAAATTAAAAAAAAAAAACAACCGCATTTAAGAAGAAGTGGAAAAATCAATAATAATTTCATCACAAGTAGAGCTGGTAAACGGGTCAACCCAGCCCGGCCCGCACGGGTTACGGGTTAAATGGGCTGACCCGCTAACCACTCATTTCTAAAATAAAAAATTAAAATTAATATATATTATATAATAAATAATTTCATAATAATACTATTTAAATTCATTTAACTATTATATTAGAATTTAATAATTTATTTTTATTATTACGGTGATTTATTATTAAATTAAAACCTTAAAGTTTAATTTTTAAACAATATAAATTATTTTGTTAAAATATTGTTTAACAAATTTACATATGTATATATATTTTCAATATTATATAGTTAAATATATAAAATAAAATTATAATTTTCAATATAGCAGGTTGGCGTGCCAACCTACGAATTACGGGGACCAACCCGTATAAACGCGTGAATTAAACAGGCCGGGTTAAGCGGGTTCATTTTCATGATGGGTCAAAATTTCATTGACCCTAACCCGACCCACATGTGGGTTAAACGGGCCAGCCCGCGGGTCAATGACCCGTTTACCGGCTCTAATCACTAGCAATTGCCTTAAGTGGAAATACAATAAAAAAAATAATAAATATTTTCTTAAAACAATCTGTATAAGGGACACGTGCTTCTTAATTGTAAAATATTTGAAGAAAACGCTATATCAAGTAGGAATTGTCTTTAAAACGGATTTACTTGTACTATTTAATAAGCTAATGCAATAGTCTACTTATCTTATTAGAGCCAATATTAGATTTCAAAATAATCAAAGATTTTCAACACACTAAAATTTGAATGTTAGATGAATAGTTGCATAAACTACTAAAAGTCTCTCTAATTGATTTATCTTTACTAACATAATTTTTAGAAATGTTTTTGGGAGATCATGCCTCCAGAGATTTCTCTAAACCAAACATGCATATATTTAGAGCCGAAAAGTTATATGTACGTTAGGTAGCAATATTCAGTGCCTAAAGTGTTATAATCATTCATCTTAGCACATAAATCCTTATTATTATTAACCCACAACAATTCTAGAATCTCAACTTCGCTAAATGAATCTTAACCTCGCAAAGTGATTGCCTTGAGCTCTTTTATCCATAAACACATCTAGTAGTTGTATAGCTGCTTTTACCATTTGTAACCGTCTTCCCTTGCACAAATATTATCACCGAGTTGTCTTAAGATTTATCCCTAACATTATAAATCTCTATGAGACTTTTAAACATTCGTCCTAATATTTCTCCAAGTTGTTTAGAACTCTTAAACTTTGAGATCACGAAAAGATATAAATGCATGTTGATAGTATAAATTTTTTTGCCAATTCTTTTGATTATATTTGAACTTTAATTGTTAAGATTTTGGACTTAGTAGCGTACCTTTTATTCAAAATTTCTTAAAAAGTATTGAAATAAATTTTTGAAGGTCTATTTTATTTCTAACTCAGTGGTAAAGAACAATAGATTTTACTTTTCGAATGAGAGTTTTGAATTGACGAGTAATGAGTTAGTGGATTTTACAACCTAATAGTGAACGTTTATTGATTATAAAAGATACGTGTGTTTTTTACCATATCGATACACTTGAACTGGTTTTAAGATCGAGATTATAAACAATTTTTCCCCTTTCTAATTGGTAGTTTTTCTAATGAAAAAGTAAAAAGTAGTATTTTAATCCAACCTTAAAGAAAAATTCGATTGTTACGAAAAATATAACATTTACCTCTTACCCTTTTTAACTCATATTATATTAATTTCTTTTTAAGTTTAAAATATATATTTAATAGCTTGAATGATATTTTTAAAAAATAAAATAAAATTATTATAAGTTTGTATTGGGAAAATTAAAGTTCTATAGAACAAATTTGAATAGAATTTTGTCTATCAAACACAATCCTTAATAAATGTTACTCATCTATAAATAATTATTATTTTTTTAATTATAAGTAGTTTTAAATGGGTTGCTTTAAATTTTAAATTAATTGATTATGTTACAACTTAAAATATAATTTGCTTATGAATTAAGATAGCATGTGTGTGGAAAATGAACAATCAAAATTTTTAATAGCAGATTAAATCTGTTTCGTAAAAGAAAATTTTATTCTATCTAAATTATTAAAATAGACATGTATTAATCCTTTTAAATTTTTATTTATTTTTTAAAACTTTTTTTTTTTGTCTTTTTTCTTTAAATTTTTTAAATTACTATTTTTTCATGTATCTTAATTTTTCGAATTTCTTTTACTTTATCTTTTATATTTTAAATAATTGCTCCTTTTAATTTTAGATAATTGAAATTGATTATTCACTACAATCAATAAACAAGTTTATTATTTAAATCTTAAAAATTCTTTTTATTAAGTTTACTTTATTGAAATGAGTATATACATATCTTTAAAAATAATAATATTAACATTTACAATAGTTATATCAGAAATTTCAGATTTTGATTTTTTTTTCAATTTTTTTTTTGATAAATCTATTTTCAAAATGAGTAATTTACGAAAATCAAGAAAACAAAAACTAGACAATGCTCCCTATGAAAAAATTATTTTTATTTTAATAATGATATTAAGAGTATAAAAATTGGATGAAAATTAAAATAAATAAATAAAAAAATTTTGACTTAAACAAAAATATTTATCATAAATACCTTTATTTTTTATTTATTATTATTTTTTAATTATACTTTTATCCTTTAGTTAGGGGAGTTGATACAGTAATTAAGAGCATAAAACAATGAGATGTTAAAAAGGCAAAGTGGAATCACCAATCTCCTTATGGGCTTGGTGGTGTAGGGATAATAGTGTTTCACACCACCATAGTTCAAGGCAGAACTGGTACATGATCAACTATGTACTTGTAGTAGTAGAAGCAAAAGCTTATCTACCCGATTAATGAGGTATTCTTAAATACCTTTTTGGTATTATCGATAGAAAAATATTAATATAAACATTTTTTAATATCAACCACTTGTCTTGTCATGAGAAATGTGATTTTATTCCAGTAATCTACACCAAAATTCCCCGAACTGTCAGCAGTTCTTTTCTGTCTTTCTTACTGACCATCAAGAGGAAATTAAATAATACATTCACTTGCAAGGTCCTTTATTGGTACAACTAATTTGAGGGTTGGTTTTGTTCATAACTCGCCTGTGTGCTAAAGAACAGCTGAGTTTTTTAAAAAAAAAAATTTAATTTTTAAATTGTTTTTTTAAAGACTAGTAGAAGATAACAATAAATAGCACCACTATTTCAGGCGGGCTATAAAATAATGTGAAATGCAGTAAATTAAAAATAGAAAAAGTTTGATTTTAAAAAATTTGCAAAACTAAATAACCGTACTTCAGAGAGTGTGAGCACACTTACAAAATCTGTGAATGTTAAAAATTTAAAAGTATTTCGGGAAACATAACTTATTGAGTGAGACCCGAACTTTTTAAAAATTTATTTTTATATATATTTTAAAATAGACGTATAATTTAATTTTGAAGTTTAAAAATCCATTTTAAAAAATTTTCCATATATATATATGAACTTCACCCTCTGTTTTTAGAAAATTCAATTTTATTTCTATTTTTTATTAATTTCAAGTTCAATTCAGTCGAGACAATCGAAAAGAAATAAACATAATATTATTTTGGTTCAGCAAATTACTTATTCCATGAAAAGATAACTACTTTACTCAAGAAGGAAAAGATTACAAAACAATTCTAATAACACCATCTCTTCACACGAAATCACTTTTTTTATTCAATTATATATATTGGAAATCAGATAACCAATCAATATCTCTATTAGGCGAAAAAACATAATCATTGTGAGACGTTCCCAAATCAAAATCTTCTTAATGGCAATACCCCAATCTCAATACTTAAAATCTCTTTAATGGTGAGACCCCAACCCCAATAATCGAAATCTTATTAATGACAGACCCTAATCCCAACACTCAAAATTTCCCTAATGGGAGGAATACTCGATATTTTCTTTTACGAAAGGCCCAACTCCAATGATTATTGCACTATTGGGTATGACCCTAATAATCACCATCTCATAGTGGTGTTAGGATTGTGACGAGAATTCGGGTATATTCCGGCATCCATAATTGGTTTGGTAATTAGAAAAAGACTCGAAGACTGTTTTGGAACTGTCATATTTGATTAGGAATGATATTTTCTAAAGTGGATTCTAATTATGAAAAAGAGATCATTGAGAATCTTAAATAGGAAAATGTTTTCTTAATGGTTTAGGATTACTTAGTAATCTAATGCTATAAATATGATGCTTGTATCTATTATTAGATATCATAAGAGAACAATGTAGATCTAATTGGTTAGGTTTGGGAGGTGCCCAATGGGGGTCTGAGAACCATGTAGACCATGAAGATCTTGAGTTCTGGGATCGAGTCTTGTTATCCTATGAGAGCCATATTAGGAGAGTTTGTGTGTGAGATTGTAACCGATGTAATTGAATTGGGAGTGAGAGATGGGTATTCTAGTTGTAACTATTGCTTTTTGTTACATAGTAAATTAGTCTCTCATCATTTTGGCGGCCGTGGTTTTTTCCTATTTTGGGTTTCCATGTAAAAATCTTGTGTCTTATTTTCTCTCTCTATTTTCTTACATTGTCTATGTTGTTTTACTTAGTGATTACCAATACTCGTCTCCGCTGCAACGGATCCCCGATTTGTTCAATAAGTGGTATCAGAGCTAACCGTGTTTTCCCAACAAGTAGTAAGGTCATTTTTCTTAATGAGACCGCTCTATTTATAGTGATAATCAAATATATTTTTAAATTTTTTTTTTCTAATTAAGGAATACAATCAACTCAATTAAAAAAAAAAATTCAAATCTTTCTAAAATAAAAATAAATTTTAAAAATAAATTAAAAATAAGAAAATTCTTTCTAAAAATAAATATTTGTGATTCAAAACATCCTAAAACTTTTACACAAATATACATACCCTCAAATTTGTCCCACAATGAACTGTTAAAGCAACCTAGTTGGTGAAAAGATAATTATAATAGAGGATAATAAAATTTTATGGTTATGTCGTGGTGGATGGTTGATATTCCATTAAAATTACTATAATAAAAAAATTTTAAAAAAATTATTTTTATTAATTTAAAATTTATCAATTGATGAAACGTATAAATAATAGAAATATAATTGTTGAGATCAAATATTTTATATTTAATTAAATTTGATTAAATTTAACTTTCAATTTGATTTTTTATTTAAAATAAAATTTTAAAAGTGAAATATTATGTATATATTTTTACTCAACCATTATTTCCAGATTAATAAATATTTTTTTTTAAAAAAAAAGAAGTAAAAATTCTATTAATTTAAAATTTTCATATAAATAAATAATAAAAACATACTAATAACTTAAATATAAATTAATAATATGAATAATTTTTTTTATTACAGTTCCATTTATATTTATAAATATATTAATTTTAATTTTATGAAACTAAAACTCATTAAAAATGGAGATTTAAATTTTAATTTGCAATAATAATATAAATAAATAAAAATGTTATAGACAATTATATGTTGAACTGATTCATTTTATTAATTAAAAAAATGATTATTAAGTTAAAAAACAAATTATTTACTATAATTTAATTTTCTTTTAAAGAAAATGTAAAATAAGATTGTTGACCATGTATATTGGAATTTCCAAAAAAAAAATAAATAAAAAGCTTTGAATTTCAATAGAAGAATAAAAATTGTGTCTGGGCGTAGTGCCATAGGTGGACTTGTACAAGTCCGCGGTATACTTCAAGAGGATGCTAAAAGCATCAAATGTATTATTATTATTATTATTATAATAATAATAATAATAATAATAATAATAATAATAATAATAATAATAATATATATATATATATCAATTACTAACATTTTAAAATTATAGTTTAAAATTTGTTTATACTAATTAAATTTAAAAAGAAAAATTGATAATTTAAAACAAGTTGAGGTGTTCGAGAATATATCTAAAATATTATTAATTTATTTATTTATAAAAAATCGAATTCGAAAAATTGGGAGATATTTCTTGTTATGGAAGAAGTTATCCTGTTTTAATTAAGATTTAAAGAAACCTTTATTTTTGAAATTCGAAATTATATTCTTTTGATACTTTTTTTTTTATATATATATATATATATTATTTTTAATTTTTATTTTTCTCATTGAAAATTTAATTTTCTTATTAAAATATTTTAAATAGGACTTATCTTTTAAATATTATTGCTAAAAATAAATATTAAAGATATTTAATTTAAAAATAATTATAATTTTTTATTTATTTCTTAGTCTTTACACAATCACTAGTGGCTCACTTTTGTAATTTAACGGTCATAATCAAACTTACAAGAATAAAAAAAATAACTTTTTATCTCTCACTAGAGAATATACCCGCGCGTTGCGCGGCAATAATAAATTTTAATATTATATTTTTATATTTTATTTATATAATTATTAATAATAATTAAATAATTTTAAAAACTCAAAAAATTTATATATTTTTTACAAAGTAAAATAAAATAAATTTTTAAAAAAATCATTTTAAAAAGTAAGATATTTCACCAATTTATTTAGAGTTTATCATCTAATAAATAAATATATATATATATATGACCAAAATTAATGTTATAATTTCTGTTTGACTAAATTTATGCAGGAAATACAATAATGTTTTAGTTTACAAATATTTGAAAACCAAATAACTTTTTTTTTTTTTTTTTTTTTTAATTGAGTTTGCTTATTAGAAATGTCATGTTTCCAATTGTGAAAAATCAATTCATACAAAATGTTTAATTATTTTTTAATTATTCTATTATAAATGATCTCAACTATTAAATATTCACTATATTTTTATTCTATTATTAGACTATTTTAATGATCACAATTGTTCATTATCTATCAAGCTTTCCAATCTTCCGTGTGTGATCAATTTCCTTGTCTCACATACTGCATTGTCTAAGTTCAACAATTTCAACAATCATTCCAACCACTATTAAGTTTAATTTCAAATCTACATACAACACAAATATGAAATTAACTAAAAAAAAACTTTAGTCTCCATAATCTGTTTACCTAAGTTCCTTTGTGCACTCCACGTGGGGTTACTATCCAAGCCTTCTTATTTGATAGTGTAAAAAGACAAATGAAAAACCAAGAGGACGACAATAACTGCACCTAACATTACAGATTCCAAGAAGATAATGAGTCTGGCAATACAATTAATTCCAAAACTTGATTTATTTTAGATTACTGAATCTTCAAATGAAGATCCACCTTCCATCAAAGGCTTCTCGGTAATTTTTTACATTTCCTTCACTTTCTTCCTAACCTCACGGTCACCATCCATTAAACAACCAATAGCTCCCACCATCTCATCCGCCATCAAAAGATCTGCATGTGTAGTATGACTGTATAAAATTCCAGGGCCAAATGATATTTTTCCCAAAGTGACCATGACACATTGCAGCCATTACACTCTAGAGCAGTTTTTATCTTTTCAATTGTGATAGAGTGAAGCTACTTCGACTTCCGAAACAGAGAAGAGCAAATGATGATTCAGTCTGAAACTTAAGCCAGCTCAAAGTTTTTAGGGACTCACGCTCATCCATATCAGGATTAACTTGACCCTTAATCTCTTGAACTGGTCCTACTGTATAAACTCCTGGATGTAGTACCAGCAAAAATAGCTGACTGCAACTGACTTCAGCTCAAAAAATGTGTTTATCATTATGCCATCAACATCTTGGAATCTTCGAGCCAATTAATTATTATTCATTACTCAAAAAATTTATAGGGAAAGACGGATACAGAATCTTGATTAATGGAATCGACAACTCAAAATCGGTATATTCAAATTTAGTACCGAACTCATCATCACAAGCTGGTAGATGACGCATGAGACACACAAATCCAACACTACAAGTAAAGAAATATAATAAGGCAAACAGATTTCTTTTGCAACATCAATCATGGAAACATAGAACAGATCTAGGACTACCTAATGACCCGAACAACTCATTCTTATACCGAGATGATTTCTCAGACGGTTTGCTGAATATTGTGAACCATAGAGATTCTCCTCTTGCTGGTTAGGACCAAATTCTGGAACAGTTTTGCTCTTAGAAGCCTCTCATGTTGTCATGTATTTAAAAGATGTTAAAACACATGCAAGGTTTACACACAATAAATTAAATCAAAATCAAAGGAAAATTCATGTAAGATACCTTCCACTACATGTAGCTATAACCTAATGTCCTAAAAGTACATGTAGCTATAACCTAATGTCCTAAAAGTGGGGACAGGAATTATGAGACAGGTTATATTACCTGATAAAAAGTAAACAAAATCAATGACGAAATAAACATAAACATAGAAGAAACAACTTAGATGTAACAATCGAATATAGATTATAAATCACCAAAATCCAAATGCAAGTTCATCACACTATTCTTAAGAAACACTTAGTGAGTTAGAAGTAAAGATTTAAATGACTTACAGCCACACAAGAAGCAAATGTGTAGTGACTTCCACTGGCCATGACTTCTAGAGTTGTGGCAACTCCAATCCTTTCAACAAAATTTGGATCTCTATAACACCTCAAGCTTCAATAATTTTAGAAAAAAGAAACAGGTATATGCTGCAATTTGATAAGCTACTTCTGAGAAACAACAACAAAATGAACCTGGTGGCTCCAATGCCAATATTAAGAGAAAAACAGTGGCACCATAGACAATATTGTTACCATAAACTGCATTAACCATAAATGATAGGGAATTCCAAGCCTGGACTTTAGCGCCCCCTTTGAGAAGCTCTCTATCATATTCAATGTTATTATATTAATAACTACTGTATCAGCTGGAAACACCTATATGTATAACATGTAAAAATTAATATTCATACATGAATTACTAAACTTTGGCGAACCTGAGTTATTTTAGCAAGTATTGGAGAGCTTTGAATACCAGCTCTAGATTTTGACCTCACCACCATCTAAAAAAACAAAATCATATTCAATAGTCTGCTCTTTAGATATTGAATAAAGAAAAAAGTTAAAAGAATATTGCTACAAATGCATATAAAGTTTCTTAATCCAAGTTGAAGATCATTTAAATATTAAAACTTCTTCACCCTCGGTTTTCTATCTTACCAATTGATTGATGCATAAATTAGAATAAGCTCCATATGAGAGCCCAACTGATGGTGACGCATAACTAATTCCTTCCATCGCTAGACAGTGGTACAAGTAACCAAGACCAAGTCCTCCAAATTCCTCTGCAAAAGAATTCCATTCAAGTTTAAGAATTCCATTCAAGTTTATAGCAATCACAAGTCAAGCACATCTACTTCTATAATCGAGACCGCCTTATACACTGAAATTCTATGGAGCAAGTCATTTAAGAAGATATTGAGCCAAAAATAAAACTTTACCGGGTATAGTTATTCCATGAAGATTAAACTCTCCCATCAGTTACCATAAATTAGCCACCTAAAGCAACAATCTGAAACGCAATATAAAACATAAACCCATAGAGTATAGTACTATTCAAACTAAACAATCACAATTCATCATATGCTACAACCTTTGGAAACGTATTCGTTTGGTCTATTTTGGCAGCATGAGGAGCAATATTCTCTTGTGCAAATTGAGCAACACTTTCTTTAATCTGCAAATCATTCACAAAAACCAAACATTCACAAAAACCAAACGTAAAAAAGAACCTAGATAGCTAATATGATCAACATAGTCCATAATCCTTCCTCAAAATAAACAAAACCACTAAAAAACTACTACCTTCACTACATCCAAAGCAACTCAACAAAAAGTTAAAATCCAATACACATGCAACCTAAATTAGAACTGATACACCATATGCATCATACAAACATCGAAACTGCGTCATTGAAAATCTAGCTAAGCAAATCTAAATCTTGTATTAGGAATGAATACCTGTAATTGAGAGTCTTCGAATAACAGAGCAGTGGAGAAAGAAACAGAGCGTTTGTTCTTTGTTAAAGAAGAAGCACATAGAGACCGAAGCGATAGAAGTCTCTGCATTCTTCGTCTTGTGATTCGATTTTGTAGAAAGCTGTCTAACTACAATATTTAAACCTTCCTATCAAAACCAGTAAAATCAATCACACAATAGAACTACAAACTACATCAAACCCCAAAACACGATAGAAACAATCAAATTCAATACTAAAGTTCAAAACTTTCAACCAAAATCAGTACAATAGCATCACAAAATACAAGGAAAACCTACATAATAACTTTGAGCACATCAAGGCGCAACGTGTTACATCCATTGTAAACACTGTATCTGTCTTGATTAATACAATCTGGTCTTTGGTTTTAAATCTGTATAGCTCATAACAAATGCATTCAATTAAAGATAAATTGATGTATCAAGAAAATTATAGTGAAATGGACAGCTATGAAAGATTATTACACACTATTTGATTGCGAAAAAAAAAACACAATTCGAACACCTGGGATGCAATTACATGGCTAAGATCAGAGTCAACATCTTGTCCTCAGATTTTTCCAATCCCTTCGCAAAGACTGCCCAGAAACAAAACCAACCATTTTTAATAGTCATCATCCCCTTCTATTTCACATCGCCGACCAAAATATTTAACAAAATCAAATCTAATAGATCAGCAGTTGCCAATCGAAACAAATACTTAATACCTATAATTCAGCTAATATATTAAATAATTTTCAGTTTAGCAGCGGGTTTCCAGATTCTTTTACTTTCGATGGCTTTCAATGGCGGTGTTGTTTAGGTAGAGAAGTAAACTATGATATGAACCCTGAAAAGACGAAGGCGAGAGAGGATGAGAGAGAGGCTAACTGGAGCGAGTTGCCGTGGTGGATAATTGAAGATGAGTAGAAGGATCTTGTGCATCCGACGAAGCTTTTCTTTTTGAAACACGAGGAATCATTATTCGTTGGACCATTGTATTTCCGAGAAAGTGAAGGAGGAAGAGTGATCTCTGTCAGGTCAAAGAGAGAGAGTGATGGAGTTTCGATTCCGTTTGGATGGATGTGTGCCAAAAGATTTGATTAGAATATAAAACCCTAAATTGAATGGAGAATTACTGATTTTAGTGAGGGAATTTACATGGTGATGATCGCTTGCATCTAAAATGCAGGACCTGAAATCCACAGAAAAGAAGAGAGATGGAGATGGAAGGTAGAAATGAAAAGCCCCACTGTATAATTAATGGAAATGAGGGATAGGAACTCGTAGGGTTAGAAATGAGAAGTCATAACATAATTAATTGAAATAAAAGAATAAAAAGAATTTATATCCACGTGTCGCATTACTATTGGCATATTTCTCTCAAAATTCAAAAGCGGCCATTTTGGATGTTTTTCAACTCAATGCTGGACACTCAGCGGTGCCACGTCATTTTTGTGGGACCGCTGAGAGTTCCGCTTTATTTATATATATATATATATATATATATAGATATAGATTGTCAGGGGTAGACAATTAAACGGATTCAAACTCGAACATGTAAACTGAGTATTCGGTTTTGGGAATTTTCAAACGTCATTTATCTTGTAATAAACTAAATGAACCAAATAATCCGGAATATGATTAGTTTGGTTTGGTTCTTAAATGTTTGAATTTTATTAACTTTCTAATGAAATTGACTCAAATATAGAACAAGTACCAGTATTTAAACAAGTAAAAACCAAAACTGAATCAAATATACAAATTTCTTTTTGAGTGTTTGAACTTCAAATAATATAAAATAGGCATAATTTTTAAGTATGTTTAGGTGTTTGGTTCATTTTTTGGACCCCAGAATCGAACCCAACACCCTATCTTGAATGTTCGGATCCATTGAAAAACAAATATTCAGGTAACATGTTAGGAACCGAACTCAACACCTTGAATTGGATTTGATTTGCGTGTTTGTATGTTTTCTTGTCTATCCCAGTGATTATAGCATTATAAATATTGTTGTTCCAAAAAATTCATTCAAAAAATAACTAACCAAATAACAAAATTTTCCATTTTTGTCACGTCCATAAATGGGGCCAAATTAAAACTTATTTTTTTTATTTGACTGATTTTGAAAATACTTTTGACATGAGGAAATTTTTGAATTAAAAGAACTCTGTTGGCTTGTTTACAATTTATCTATGGTTAGGTGAAAATCTAGGTTATCCCACCAGCAATCATTCAGCCGCCAGACCCCTTTATTCTCTTTTCTCTCAACTTTGAAAAACTCAAACAGAAACTCTCTTTCACTATTACATTGGTTTTTGCTGTCAATCTAAAAGTTTCCATTAAACCTATTCTTCGAGCGTGAAGGCAAGTTCATATGTTCATGATTGTTTTGGGTATGTTCTTCAATGTCACTTCTGTTCTCAAGTTGTAAACCCTAACCTTCGAATTTCTAGTGTGGTTTGAGTCTGTTATTGAATTTATTCTATCTGTTGTATAGGAGACGGAGTAGGAGAACGTCAGGCGGAGTAGTCCTGTGTTGGATTAGCGTATTCGGTTAGTAGCCATGTTTAAGCCCTCAGTTATATCTGTTAATGTCTGTTGTGTGCTGCATTAATATGGACTAAACTTAATGTATCTAAAAATCTGAATCTAGACTCTGCGATATGTTTATTGCTGTGAAACTATTGTTCAACTTGCTGATAAATGGCTATTATGTGAACTGATGCAATATCTGTTGAATACTGAAAGCTATACTCTGTTATAATATGAAAACTAAG
This sequence comes from Cardiospermum halicacabum, assembly GCA_031304145.1. Taxonomy (NCBI): domain Eukaryota; kingdom Viridiplantae; phylum Streptophyta; class Magnoliopsida; order Sapindales; family Sapindaceae; genus Cardiospermum; species Cardiospermum halicacabum. The sequence goes on along the minus strand of CM062391.1, from coordinate 9,179,023 downwards.
CCATGTCTAAAGTATGATAGCGATAAGACCAACATACCGTGGGATATTAGATGTATACATCGATACTTGAAAACGTACAGGCTTTGAATGCCCTTATGGATGTGATGACATCAACTTTGTCTGGAGCTTTGCTCAACCTTTCTGGGATCCTTGATCCATTTGTCTGGAGCTTTGCTCATAAGTAAGAGGTCTATGACCTATTTTCTATTCCTAATTTTGTTATCAAACTAAAGACAGGCAAATAATCTGTAATATGATGTTTTCCGTGTTTAATAAGAACTTGCTAAGAATCTCTGAAATCTGATGCATATTGAATGCATCATCTGGCATCATCTGTTAAGTTCTGTAACTTGCATGACAAGCTGATATACTCTAGTATATGTTTCTGTCATTCTTTGAAAAATCTGATGTCTGATATGTAAACTGGTATATGATCTGCAAATCTGAATTTTAAGTGTACTGTGAACTGCTATGATTGCCTTGATGATTTCTGAATTAAGCTACTTGCTAATATTGGGTTAACATGCTGCCTTTAGACTGACTATTGCCTAGTTGGATAATTTGAAGAAGATTTAAAAGTTGAAATTAAAACGAGTTAGACTTAGACGAAATTTCATTTCTTAGCCTAAACCATCGCCAAGTTAGGCAAAACTCATTTTCTGAACTTAACATTACCGCCTAAGTTAATCGTCAAGACTAAGTATAGAGTTGGCAAAGTCTTATTTTTGTCGCCAGTGTCATCGCCTATTTGCAGGAAATACTTTGAATATTTGCCAAAGTTTATCGCTAAGCTAAGTAATAAGTTGGCAACATCCTGTGTCCATCGCCTTTTGATCTCGCCAAAACTTAGACGATACCCATTTTTGAAGTTAAAATCTCGCCAAGTTACTTCGCTAGTATTCAGGCGAAATTTCCTTAAATTTTAATACTTCGCCAAATGCCTTCGCCAAGATTTAAAAAAAAATAGTGTTTTAGTCGTTCAATTTTGCTAAATACCTCGCCAAAATTTCTAGACGAGACTTTTCCTTTTTAAAAATAATTGCCTAAATCCTTGCCTAAAAAGTGAGGCAAAATATTTTTATGTTGCCAAGAACAAGTCGCCCAAAAATCAATTTCAGTTTGAAAAATCATCGCCTAACAACACCTTGCCTAGAAGTGAGACAACATTTTTCTATTCAGCCAAGTAAAAGTTGCCAGGAGAAAGCACAATGTTTAAATATCACCAAACACATTGCCATAATGAGGCAACATATAAAAATCTCGCCTAAAAGTGTTGCTTGATGTTCAGGCGAAATACATTTATGTCGCCTCAACATTTCGCTATGACACTTTTCCTCGCCTGACTTCTTCTAAACTTCTTCCTCTTGATTTTCCATTTCCGAAAAGTTATTATAAGCCTGATTCGGACTTAAAACGAATAAGTTATGACTATTTTAAGTTTAGAGCATTTACAGGGCATAATTAATCTGTTTAATCACTGTTAATGGTATCAGATTCATTTGTTATTCCTTAAGGAACCTAATAAGCTTTATAACCTTTCTGAGTTGTTTGAAATCTTCTGTACTCTTCTGCTTTCTTTTGTTTTAGGCCTCTTGTTGGCCAGGTAAGCTGCATATGTTGTGCGTTCATGCTTAATTGTTAATTTAAGAAGCATTGTATGTGTAGGGATGTTGGACATTGGCTTACTAACCAAACATTCGATAGTCTGACCCTGTTGTTTCTTTATTTTTGTTTTGTATGTTAATTTTCCTGATCGGGATGGAAAATGCTCAGTTCAGACAACCAGGTGGAATAGCAAGGCACACATATATCACTCAATGCATAAGTTCTGACATTGTTTTTTTTTTTTTTTTTTTTTTTTTTTTTTTTTTTTTAAGATTTGCTTCCGCTTGTATTATGTATTGAACTTCCAAGCTTTATTAAACTATTTCAGTTGTAACCAATTTTTTTTTTGAAACATTATATTTTCGAATTCTTATGATTTTGTATCCAGATGATTTTAAGTTCAGTCTATGATTAAGTATCCAATTTACCATTTCATTCTCAGATTTTACTATTACAGTAATATAAGTTCTATTTGGATATTTGATAGTTGTTCAGTATAAGTATAATATGTGTGTTATATGTACTGACGTCCATCTCCTTCCATATGTCCGTAAGGCGGGGGTTTGGGTGTTACAATTTTGGTAATTTTGAATAATTGTTCTCAATTATTCAAATAAATAATAAAAAAATAATAATAATCAAAATACAAGAATAAGTACTAAAAATACTTAAGACAGATTTTAAAAAATAGATTCTTGAAAACAAAACTTAAAAAATAGTAAAACATGTCTATTTTGGTAATTTAGATATACTCACTCATATTTTATTAAACTAGATAGTACCCGTGCACTGCGCACCTTAAATTTAATAATAAATATGAAATATTAAAATTTATTATAATTCTTAAATATAAAAATAATTATATATATAAATATAATAAATTTGATAAATAATAATAAAAAATCATTTAGATAAAAAATAGAAATATTAAAGTAAATTATGTAATGAATTATTGAAATAGTTGTAGTTGAATTACAATTACATTTAAAGGTTATAATTATTAAAAAAATAATTATGTAATATTATTATCGTTTAAAAAAATAAATAAAATAAAAAATATGATTATGAATATGAATATGAAGATTTATCACCAATGAAATACAGTTGGTGAAGAATTTAGTTAATGTATGACTTTGATTTGTAAGTGATGTCATCATTCGAATTATGGTTATCGTCTACTATAATACCTATGATTAATATTTTAGTTAACGTAGGACTTTGATTTTATGATGTTCTAATTATAATAGGTATTATATATATAAATATTATATAATTAATAAAAATATGGTGTATTTAATTTATTTTTCATTTAAATTGAAATGATTTATAATATGTTATTTTCTAATATAAATATAAGATTTTCTAATATAATTAACTTTATATTTTATATTTTTTGAATTTTTATTTATGTATTAAAGATTAAACCAATAAATATTAGATTGATATAAAATTGAACACTATTACATAATTGAGATAAATTTGAATATAAAAGTTTTTTTTTTTTTTTCAATTTAATCAATTTGGATATTTGGATATAAAATGAAGTAAATAAATTTATATTTGAAATGTAAAAAAACTTAAAATTTATCTCGATATATTAAAATTTCTAAGATATGAATATTATTTAGTAATTAATATATATAATTTTATTATAAAATTCTTTAAATAAAAAATAAATTAATTAGTGTTTATTTAATTTTGCATTGACTATAAAGTTGTTGTTGGATGAGTTTAAAATTATTTATATTAATAGTAAATAGAATAAATATAATAATATTATATATATATATAATATTTTTATTTATTGAGTTGATAATATTAATTATATATATAGTTATTTTAAATCTAAAATATATGAAGATAAATATAGAATTACAATTATATTTATCAAAATAGGGATGCAGATCACCTATCAGTTGGTAGAGAATTATAGTTGATGCATAACCTTGATTTGGTGGAGAATTTTTGTTAGTGTAGATAAGCCATCACATTATTTTAGTTAATGCAGGATTTTGATTTATGAGGTTATAATTATAATAGGTATTATAATTATTTAAATATTATATAATTAGGCTATGTTTGTTAATAGCTTTTTTCTTAGAGTTTAGTGTTTTGACTCAATCAAAACTCTAAAGAAAAAAGAATATCTTTGTTTGGATCAACAGCTTATAATCTAATATGAGTATTTTTTATAGAGTTTTTAAAACGTTCCTGAGAGCAACGTTTAGTGTTTGAGTGAGAGAGTTTTGAAAATTCTTCCCAAATTATCATCATCAATATTAGTTTTAAATAACTTTCTTTTCATTATTTTATTTCATAATATTTTTTTATTATTTATCTTAATTTTATCTACAATAATTTAATCATTTATTTTTTATGAAAATATAAAAAGAAGTTGATTTTTTATAAATTTATTATTTAATTTTGTTACTTACTGATAAAAAAAATTTATAATAAAATTTTATTTTAAACATAAAAATAATTATTTTTTAATATTATGTCCTTTTACGTAATTTAAACTTTATTAGATAAATAAAACGCTAATTTACCAAACAATATTTATTAAAAATACTAATTAAAACGCTAAACACTAACCGCTATTAAAAAAATACTAAACGCTTTAAAAACTCTAAACGCTTTAAAAACACTAAATGCTATTAAAAATACTACTCACGCCAAACACAGCCTTAATGAAAATGTGATGTTTTCAAATTATTTTCATTTAAATTGCAATGATTTATATTATATCATTTCCTAATATAAATATAAGGATTTCTTATATCATTAACTTTATATTTTATAATTTTTGAAATTGTATTTATATAAGAATTAAATTTATGAGATTAAAGATTAAACCAAATATATAAAGGTTGATATAAAAGCCAAACTCTATTATATAATTATCTTTAATTTATAATAAAATATAAAGATAAATATAACATTTGATATATAATCGAATTCTATCACACCCGATTATAAAAGATTTATCATTTATCTTTTCTATTTAAATTAATTTATTTATATATTTATTATAGAATTATTGATGGGTAGGTTTAGAATTATATCAATTACTAATTAGTAGTTAACATAGAAATATTAATTTTTAATATATATGATATAATTTTTTAAAATTTATATTTTATCATAAAGATGTTGAGTAAGTTTAGAATGATATTAATAGTTAATTAGTAATAAACATGAGAATATTATATTATTTTTATAATATATATCATAGATTAAAAATTATTTTTTAATTTTATATTTTCATAAAATTATGGTTGATTAGATTGATAATATTATTTTTTAAAAAAATATGATTAAATAATTATCTTTAAGATAAATATTAAATTATTAAAAAATAATATATTTATTAAAGACAATCATCTTCTAATTAATACTGGTTTATTGTTAGACTAAGAATTAGATTTAACTTTGTAAGTTATAATTATAAATTATAAATATTAAAATGATAATTACTTAATATTATTGGTTTAAGAAAAACAAATAAAAAATAATGTAATGAATTATTATAGTAGTTGTAGTTGAATTAGATTTAACTTTATAAGTTATAATTATAAATGGAAAATTATATAAAATAAACCAAATAAAGTTTAAAAATTCAAAACTAAACCAATAGAACTTTATTTCTATTTTCGAGTCATCAAAACTTTGATTTTCAAAAATAGACCATCACATATGTGAAGGTCCTCTTCACAGACTACCTTCACAAATTCACAGATCAGTGTAAAAGATCTTCACAGAAAGATAAAATGGACAATTTGGTTTATTTTTTAAAAATGAAAGTTTGAAAGATTATTTTTGTAAAATTTTTAAAGTTGGACTATATAATGTAAATAAAAGTTATAAAATAACAAAAATGAAAATAACCCAATTATAAATTATAATTATTAAAATGATAATTACTTAATATTATTATGGTTTTAAAAAAACAAATAAAACAATAAAGTTATTATAGTAGTTGTAGTTGACTTAGAATTAACTTTATTGGTTATAATTATAAATTATAATTATTAAAAGATAAATACCTATTATTATTATGGTTTAAAAAACAAATAAAATAAAAACATAATGAAATATTATAGTAGTTGTAGTTGAATTAGAATTAAATTTATTAGTTATAATTATAAATTATAATTATTAAAAAGATAATTACCTAATATTATTATGGTTTCAAAAGACAAATAAAATAATAACGTAATGAATAATTATAGTAGTTGTAGTTAAATTAGATTTAACTTTATAGCTTATAATTATAAATTACAATTATTAAAAAGATAATTACTTAATATTATTATGATTTAAGAAAAACAAATAAAAAAATTAATGAGAAGTTAGAACTCACATTATTTATAAGATGATATGACATGACTTACATGAAGAGACAGTATGAACGTTAGCGTTAAATATTCAAATGGTTATCAAAATTCTTCTTTATTATATATATATTCCTTATCTTTTATAAAACTATATCTTCTATTTGATTTTATTTTTTCTTTATCGTTTTTATTTAATTTATATAAAAATATTATAATTATATATTTTTTTACAAAATAAATAAATCTAAATATATATTTCAAACAAATTAAACATATTTATTATTTATTTTAAATTTAAATTTATTTAAATTTAAAAATATATGGTAAATATTATATTTAAAATTAATTTTCTTTTAAAAAAAAACACTACTTAATAAATTGTAATAATTAGTTTTAAATTTGAATAATAATTTATTTTTTAAAGTTTTGATATATTATATGGGAGTATTAAAAAAAAATTAGTACATCAATATGGATTATTAACGGTGGATTCAATTGGTGATTTCCATCATATTAATTTTTTTAACATATAAATATATAATTTCCTTTAGTTATAAAAATAAATATAAAATCATTTTAAAAGCTTAAAATAATTATTCATATTGAAAATAAAGTTGATGTAGTTTGAGAATATTCTAATTTTATTTATTTTTGTATAATAACAATAAATTAATGTACATAGTTATAATTTTTAATTCTAACTTAACACTATTTAAAAAAAAAACTATAAATATAACATTATTTAATAAATAATATAAATTACATGTTTATATATACAATAAATTACAAACATAATTGTTCTATTTGAATTTGAAAACTTCATCAGGTAAATTAATATAAACTCAAAATTGATGAACTCCTATCTTTTTTACTCTCATATTTTCTTCTCCCATCACCCTATATATAAAATACATACATAGGTATAACATCATAAATATCATATAATGATAAAAATATATAAATATAAAGGGAAAAAAATTAGAAACATATAAGAAAATATATAAACCTAGATAAAACATGTAATTACCACCATCCTTTAAATAAATTTGGGTTAATCTCTTATTTTATATTGACTTTCTGTCATTATAAGTCCTACAACGATAAGAAAAAAAAATCAAATCAATATGAAGATATATATTGAAACCATATACAGATGAAAATAATATCATCAAAACAAATATAATATTAAAATAATTGTGAAAACACCATATATATTGAAAAAATAATACCAGTAATAAGGTTAGAAGCCTACCAAGGATATAGATGAGGAATTAATTAATATCCTTCATTCGTCTATAATGCTGAAAAAAAATCATATACAAATCATACTAATACGAAAATTACGATCAAAAGAAATATAATACCATCAAGATAACAATGAGAAAAATAATTGAGAATGATGGATATATATAGGAGAGAAGATTTAAATGAAATCGAACTCTACCACCAAGTAATAAAGATAAATATGAATTTAAATATTTATCTTTTTAATTAAATTTGAATTATTTTAAATATATATTTATCATAAAAATATTAGATATTAGGTGAATTGATAATATTATTTTTAAATATATATATCTTACATAATTATCTTTAAATTATAAAAATATATAAAGACAAGTATAAAACTGTTATATTAAACTTAAAAACAATTCTTGTCTAGTTAATACTGATTTAGTGCCGGGTTGAGTTTTACCCTCAAACTTTGATGCTTTTATTTATATATATATATATATTATAATTTAATTATTTAAAAGTCTTGTTTTAACACCTATCAAATTATTTTATAAGTGGATTTTACAAGTTGATATAAGATTATTTTATAATTTAAAATAACCTCAAACGTGCCCTTAATACTATTCATCATTCTATGTGTCCTTTATTTTCACTCGTTTAATTAAATCTTAAATGTTAAAAATATAAAGTATTTTTTAAATATTCTATTAATATGATATAATATATTATTATTATTTTAACAACTCCATCTAATTGAAAAAAAAAATGATTTTAATGAATTAGTTATGGTCGTTGAAGCTCTGGTAGGAATAGGTGGTGTTCCATCAAAGATCGCCGGAGTTACGATATAAGTCAGTGGTGGTCCACTAGAGCTCTAACAGGGCTACCGAAGCTCTATCAGAGATACGAATGATGACTGGAGATTTGAAAACTGTCACAAATTCTGAAATAGGCTGATCATTAATTTAATATTTTAATTATAAAATTAAATTAAATTAAATTTTTTTTTCAATTTCAAAATTTTTTAAATTTATTTTATAAAACATGATAAATATGAAAATATAAAAAGTAATGGTTAAATATACCTAGTCTAATTAGAATAATTATAATCTTTTTTAATTTTTAAAAATCTTTTTAATATTTAAAATATATAAATAAAAAATTAAATCAATTTGAAATCATTTAAAATTCGATAAAAATGATAAAAGAAATTTTATAGGAGAAACTGCACTTTAATGCATTCCTAAACTTGTTAACTATTGATAATAGATATACTAATTTTTTTTTTAAATTGCCGAAAATGAGCTTCCTGGTATATGCTACCGGGAAGCAAACAAAATGAAATTTACTTTCTGGTGGCATATGTCAGAAAGTTAAAATTTGCTTTTTGATACTATGCAGCAAGAAATAAGCTTGAAATTTTTTTTTCTCTTGGTGTATTATATCAGGAAGCTAAAACTGCTTCTCGATATTATACACTAGAAAAATTCAAGTCTGGTTCTTAGTATGTAGAAGCCGGAAGTTAAAATTGCTTACCAGTATTACACACCAAGAAGTAGACTTCAATTTTGTGTGCTTCCTGATATGTAATATTGGGAACTTGTTGGATATATTTAGGGTAAAATGGTTATTTTGGTCTAATTTTTTCAAAACTTTTTAAAAAAGTTCAATTTTATAAAAATTTTAATATTGATTTAAAAATATAAATTTTTTAAATAAAAAAATTTAAAAGTGCAAACCCCATTTTATTTTTAATTTATAACTTTCCTTATATAGATGAAAATCAAATAATTAGAATATTTGAATGTTCGAAATGATGAATAGAAGTTTTATAACACCTCGATTATATTATTTTTTTCATGTCACTAAAATATGATGAATTTTCATAATCGTTGGATAAATTTTTTAAATTCAAAATCCACCATGTCCATAGCATTCTGAAATTATTGGATTAAATTCACAAGCTAGGGAGATGATCTTATAGATTTAAAAAAAAAAAGAGAAGAATTTGTAGGCATCTCTTCTGTTATTATTTATTTAATTTATTTATTTAATAATAATATTATTGTTATAATTAATGCAACAAATAATCACTCAATCAAGAATCGAAAACCTGAAACATCACAAAAACACAGTCGATTTTGTTGGAATTAATACAAAAATGTTAAATAAATATCTAGACTAAGTCAATCAAATTTAGAATCTGATAAGATTTAGAATTATTTCTAGAGATTTTATTTGTTAATCTGTAACTCTTTTAAACTTATTATGTAAGTCTATAAATAGACTTGTCAATGAGACAAATTTGAAAGCAATATAAAAATATATTTCTTTCTTTATTAGTTTTCTCTCTAAAATTCAACATGATATCATAGCAATAGATCTTTCTTTCTTTTATTTCTTTAAAAACAATTAACGACGTCAAATCATTCTGATCCTCCTCCAAACTTCGATGGTCAAAATTATCATATATGGGCAGTAAAGATGAAAACTCATTTAACGGGTATGAGTTGTGGTAATGGATAGAAAGTGAACGAGTTCTACCTGTTTCGGAAATAATCCTACTTTGAATCAAATAGGGATTTATGAAGAAGAAAAAGATTGTTGGTATAAAGCTATACCATAGTGTTTTCAATGAAAAAAGTTCGGTCATATACAGAAAAATTGCAGATATAATGCTGTGAATTTGGTTCAAGAGAAAACTGGTGAACAAGAAACACATTTTTGAAGAACGAAGAGAAAGTGCTCCTATGAAAGGTTGGTGAGACCAAGGTTTTAAAATATCGAAACGATATTCGATATCATCCCGATATTATCCAAATTAATGAGCGACCGGTACTGATACATCTGAATATCCTATATCCTCAGGAGTATCCGTACGGAATCCGATATATCTGTAAAATATCCCGATATTTTCCGATATTATCTTAAATATTCCGATATATTTAGAAATAAATAATATTTTTAGAAAGTAGTTAACAAAAATTTAAGGGATAAATAGATTTTAATTTTGATATTTGTACTAAAGTGTAGATTCACGACTAATGAAATTTAAATGGTAAAAATGAAAATATTAAGAATAAAAAATTGAGAAAATAAGAATAGTGAACTAATTTGTATCATTTTAAGGTTGGTTGATACTAACGTGATTATTACTAGCCAATATTGTATGAATTCATACATACATCAATTGAAAAAATTGCATTTCACATGGAAGTATGTAGGTGTGGAGCAGGAAGTATATATTTGGTTTGCTCATTTGTGCAGCAAATATATTAATCTCTATTATTTATTTTAAAAAAAATTAATTATAGAATTATGATTTTAATTATTTGTATATTATTTTGTATAATATTTTATAATTTTAATTCTCATTTTTAATATGATAGAAAAATTGAAGAGAACTCAAATCTTATAGAAGTTATGTATACAATTGAATTAAGATACTTAATAAATTTCTAATTTTAGTAATAAGGTACCATTCTAATATAAACATCAATTTAAACTTTAGTTATATTGAGGGAAGATTTGAGGTGCATTGTGAAATTTATTCTTCTTGTATTAATTATGAAATAATTTGTTTTTAAATAGCTGAAATAGTATAAAAAAAATGAAATACTATAAAAAAAAAATATGAGAAGTTTTTTTGGCAAAACTAAAACAATTGCATCGAATAGCAAAATGAAATTAAATACATAATTTTATTCAACAATTATTACAAGATAATAAAAAATTAATAATATTAATTAAAAATTATTAATATTATTAATTTATATGTGCGTTATGTTATTGAGAAATATATATATATATATATATATATATATATGGAATAGTGTTATGTCATTGAGAAATATTACAATAAAAGTATTATCACCGACATTTTCAATATGTGAAGTGAAAAAATTGAAAATTAGACATTAGAACGTTTTTGTTTTTGTTTTTGTTTTTATTTTTATTATTATTTTTTTAAGTTTTAGTTTTAGTTTTAGACCTACCCTAAAATTTTTACACTTTTAGACTTTTTTTTTTAAAAAAAAAATTGCAAAAATGAGCTTCCTGGTGGACCAGGAAGCATCAGACCAGGAAGCTGGCAAAATATAACTACTTCCTGAGAAACAGTTATATTTTATTGTTTCCCGGTGTAGTTTTGCTTCCCGGTCTAATTTTCCCGGGAAGCAAATCAAGACCAAGAAGCAGGGGGTATTATAGTCATTTTGGTCTATTTTTTGCAAAATTTTTTTTAAAAAAAGTTTAGTTTTGTAAAAATTTTAATTTTGGTCTAAAAATATAATTTTTTAAATAAAGAGTCTAAAAATGCAAGGGACCCTGAAGTGAATGCCATTAAAGCACATTCGCATTGATCTAACTATTTATATGTGGAGAAAATAAATCTCAAATGAACTTTAGATGTAAAAATAAATATTAGAATTGAGAATCTTATTATTATTATTATTATTATTTTATTATTATTACTACTATTTTTACTATTATTATCATTATTATTTTATTGATTATATTTGTTTACTAGATGATGTCGATTCTATGTGTTGCTAGTTATATTTATGAATGTGGAATTAATGTTGAAAGGGCAGTTGAAAAATAATTGTGTAAATAATTTCTCTAATTACCATGAAAATCCAATTAGTAGTAATAGAGATTAAAATCAAATATGGTAGTAGAGATGCTCGATGGAAATGTTGGAGGAGACAGTAAAGAAATAATATAATCTTCACACCTTAATCCACCTTTACAATTACAAGGAATCTATTTATATTCTAACTGATCTGACACAATCTGAGCCCAATAAAAAAAAAAAAAATTAAAATACAGACTCCACACTTAACAGTGGGTTTCGACAGAGTTGGACTTGCTAGTTAAGAAATCAGATGGATGCAATTGACTAACCAGAAAGTACATATTGTTATTTAAACAAAGAAATGCTTGTTCGAGTTTATTATTGAACAGTACAAACTCGACACGTCGCTTAATAAAATAAAGAAACTTGGTATTTATTTTGATTCTATTTAGGCAGACTAATGCAATTTGGGCCTGGCCTATCTTTAAAACAACAAGTAAATGTAGTTTTTAACCATAAACATATTTTACCTATGAATTATATGCATGGTAAAATACGATTTAAGTCAAGTTATATTTTATCGCATATTTTGGTATCCTTTAATACTTTTGCGAATCGTTTAGTTTACATATTCATTGTAAGCATGTTTCTCAACTATACAATTCAATATTAGGTTTACGAATGCGAAGTACTGATGTTTATGGATTCTTTTCATTTGTCTACCAGGAAAATGATAAATGGAAAAATAGACATGATGTGTTTGCATCGTGGAGAACTGTTTTTTGGGGGTCACATTAGCGTAGCCAAGTTATGTAGCTTTCCTGCTTTCTCTGCTGGTGGCATAGAGTTGACTAGTGATCTGAAACAGAGTCTATCTGCCCCTGTAAGCAAGGTCAAAGAAATCGTTGTATACAAACCGTGGGATAATGCCCAAACAGTTATCAACGATGATAACACATTATATGCCATGCTACAAGAGTGCATGTGCTATCGTATACGGGAGGTGTATGTTACGATTTCAGCATGTATGAGCGAAATGTCAAATTACAAGACAACACAATGCACCATCGTCATCGAGTTTGACTAGGATTACCAAAACCTAGTTTATATCAGGTAAATATAAATGTATTCGAATGTTAATTAAGCTCGAATGTTAATTAAGCGTGTGACTTTGAGCGCCCAGACTGAGATGTGACGGTACGCATTGCCTAAGAGTGGAATTGCAATTTGCAAGCACTTTAGTCATGTGGACGTAGCAACATTTAGTTTAATTTACCTTCACTAAAGCAAGAGTTTGTTGGACACGCATGAAACCGATGTTAACTTACTGCAGTTAATAATCATAAGTTTGGACAAAAGATGGTAATACATATACACACATATTATCTGTCTTGATGCCAACTGCACTTAATTACATAAGTATAGAATGCATATTTAGGGAAAATAATAACGCTTATCTTTTCGGACCCTATACTGTAACAACATGCATTGTTGAAGTTCTTGGATCTACCTAATGGATGCCATATTCGATACCTGTTCAGAATTTTGAAAAAATATCGGCCGCATATACATACCTTATGTCTTTCATCAAGCTTTCAAAATGGGTATACTTTTCCATGCCTTCCAACCAGTGCTCGATTAGACATAAAACATGGAAACTGCTACTTGTGGTGGAAACACGATAAAAATATTTTTAAAGTACTTTGCCTATCAAATAGCCTATACCCCTAAGCTTATGCACTAATCCCACTAACTTCACTACATATTTTACCTCAGACATGGAATTGCAGGGATTAGACCATTTGCAGGACTGACAAACCGAATAGTTATGTCGTTGCAAGAATTGCGTAGGCTGCCGCTAGAAAGGTAGTGTGTAAGTAATATGGACATAAAGAAAACAATAGAATTGATTATCGCTATAGAGTCTAGCCCCATTTTTTTTGTAGTCGGCCGAATGATCAAACACAAGGAACTCTAGAGCCAGAATGTTAAGAACATCAATAACAAAATCTCTCATTCCCAACTATATTGGAATGTAAACCTGTATCTTAATGAAAGCAGTCTGGCATTAAGCGTACTTTTATTCATCGACTAAAATAAACTAAGTAAACTATTGCCAAACAGTACTACATGTACAATTGGAGCATTAACTTATTCAATTTACAAAACATGACTTCTCACTGGTGTGGCCTTTTCCCACCCGATGCAATATGTTCTTCCAATATATGCCCAAAAATGTCAGGGTACGTAGTGGTTTTTGTTGCCAGTCGAACAAGTTCTTCCTGTAAAACCGTAACATGTCAGTTTTGGAGTTTTCAGACAACACTGACATCAAAAGTATAAAAACTCCCGCTGTTATTACTGACATAGAAACAATAGGGCATGACATTAACATCTTGGCAGTACATAACGGCATATGATGATTGTCGCTGCCGATGCCGCATCAAGCTTAGGCATGCTTCAATATGCTGCAGTACAACCAACACAAGTAAAACAGATTTACCGACAAAAAAGTAAACCCACGTTTCAATTTGTGCTGGCAGGTTGTATCTGTACACGTGTGTGCATATACAAACTTATTGTGTTGTCTGGGACAAGCGATATGTCAATAATATGTGAAAACAAGTCGGCGCCAACATCATGAGCTATTCCAACATTGCTCCGTCATGAAAAAGGTTAACTGATGACATAACAAAATGGAGTGCTCATTATTGCTAATACATAATATTTTCTGAACATATAATACCTTCCAACAGCTAACTTTAGCAAATGATGCATACAATCTCGTATTTAAGGAGATATTGTCTGTTTTCCAAATGGTATGAAATATCGAGACTTTGATATATCCAAGCATTTCACAAAGTTGGTAGTGAAGGGTGAAACTACATGGTGTGACTTGAACCGTGGGCGGCAGAAGGTAATATCTTCATCCTCGGGGTTTGTATATTCTTTTTGTCGGCATCTGTGTGTGTACTGCATATCACAGAAGCGTAATGGATTATTCGTTGTACGATTGACAATGCTATAGTCGGCATCTTGATCGGTATAATTTGCAGCAGTAGCACTTACATTTTCATACTTCGACCGCTTTCCTTGACTACCGCTACCAATAGGAGCTGACTTGCATATACATTCGGACCATATAGAGTCAAACTTGTCTGTGTTATGATTTTTACTATAGCAGTTGGGCGGATCGATGGGGGTTGCAACTTTAGATTCATTCGAATGCATAGAGCCCCGTTCGTGCTATAGTGTTTGGGAGCTAATCATGTGCAAGCCGAACAGGCCTAGAATGCAAGGGGCATCTTTACGCTCTGTAGTGGTGATGACTTGTTTCTTGACAACTGTCTGGTAATTTAAATCTCCTGTAGATAATTTATCCGGTGAGGGATAAATTCTAATCGATAAATTCTGCACCATGTCTGGGTACACATGATCTGTTGAACCCACATCATTCATTTTTAGAAATTGTCTGTTAAAAGACAGTAATACGCATTAGCACCTATACTATACCAAAACATAAACTAATCACTATATACAATTAGGAAAATGTAGGTACCCGTGAGCAGTTACAAGGGGAACGCTAACTGTCGACGCTGCTGATATATACCTGCCAAAATCTTGGGCATTGCCACATATCTCGTGATTTTCCTGCCTGAGCGAACAATTTGTCAAAACAAATGCGATTGACAAGGTCAATGACTCAAAGTCATTTCTTATGTATGTAGGTCAGGAGACCCTAGAGTATCATTATGAGGGCAAAATGTATAACGGTGTTAGCCAGAAAAGAAATTACGTGGTTTTCAAAGGATGTTTGTGCGGGCCATATCGCCTCCTTGGTGTCCATTTGTGGACATACGTTGTTCAGGTTAAGTAGCATGTTAGTGAAGCTCATGTTAAAACCCTGTGCCTGTGACACCCACCGCAATTGAGGTAACATCAAAACAAGACATTTACAAGAGTTTATGTTTTATGAAATACTTGTCTACTAGTGCAGACTTTTGATGTGTGCATGTTACTACTTTGACGGTGGCATACCTTATCTTCTCAAATAGAATGCGAACTAGATTCCATAATCGGCTTTGACACACATATATCCGCGCAATCATGTGTCAATCCTCCCTATTACTGCTAAAAAAAAGGAAATTATACCCACAGCTTGCAAGTGAGGAAACAAAAAAGTATGAGTATATCTAACTTATCCCTCGTTGTAGCCATCAGATAGACTGGAATGTCGTCGTTCACCTGCACCCTTGCGTTACATGTATCGCATTCTGTAGTTGAATGTTTACCTGGCTGATCGATCTCTCCTACTGTTGTCACATGGGTCTGATCCCGGAATAAATTATGCAAAACCATGTGATAGCATATACTGTGCAATGCAAAAAATTAAGAGCAGCACTAAGGCAATGCGTACGGTGTCTTCATGTTGGTTTCGCATGCGATCTAAGACTGGAGAGTAGTAAAGTAAATGTTTTTTCTTATTCACAGCGTATACGATGGTGTTGCTTTACAGCATCGGCCCTTATCCTATCTTGTCGTTTCATGTTCGTAATTTTGATTGTATCTTGTTGCCTAGTGAAATGTTCGTAAATCGAATTGAAATACGATAAAGAAATGTTTCGCATCCTCAGTAGACCCTCAAACATGTCCTCAATATATTTTGACCACCATTCAAATGCAAAATTTTACGTTTGTGCTCTTGCAATCCTGCAGTGCCACACCTGTCGACCGTTTCCCCTTTCCTTGAAGAGGAATGGATTGTATAATTTTCCATGAACGATAAAAGAGAGATGGGCGAAGCGATTTTCTGATTGAACTCAGGCTCTGAACTTTCAGAAGTTGAAGGGGACACCATGGTGAGCCACACACGGTGTGCTCCATCAGGACACTCGGTTGGAGCTCTGGGGTATCGATGCTCGACATGTCTTCAAAACCTTTTCCGCTTTTGACCGTGTACACTTTCAATATATGGCTTTCGGCGAACACACTGATCTAAAAAATATCCACTGCATATACAGGAAGGATCATTCGATATCACACCCTTAAAGAGTCTAGCACAGTAAATTTGTCTTTTTTCATCCTTAGAGGGAACAAGGAAACGATGTCCCTCCGATATCATCACGAAATGTTAAGCAGGGCATAGTTTTGCATGTGCAACATATGAAAGATTACTAGCATGATGAGGATTAATTATATGTTACACTGAGTTACGCTTGTAAAAAATGTTAAAATAAATTAATGTACACATACAGGTCGCGATAATAACTCGTCGACTTCTTGCTTAGAAACTCTGCTCCTGAATTTGTATCTGTTTAGTCTAGGTAATGCATTAGGTGACGAAGGTCTAACAAAACAAGTTGCCTCGAATATCCATGTCTGAGAAGCAACGCTAAAACGGGTTAGTATGCCAGCAGAAATAACATAGTAAAATTGATTATGTATAGGCAGCACAGAAACATATAAGAAATAGGCAATGCAATGCAAGTATACATATATCCCAACCTAATTTGTGCTTTAAGATTTTCATTGTTTATGCTTAGTTATAATGCAAGACCAAAACCGTACAAATGATACTACAGCTCCAGTTCCGTATTGTTGTTCAGTTGCAGATGTAATTTCTTTTTCATGACAGCACCTTGCCTTTCCTCACGGAATGCATTGTGGAAATGAGCTATTGATTCATAATAAATGTATTCACCCCATGGGAATTTATTGAATTTCTTAATGTCATCTGACAAGTTGACTAGCCAATCATCGATAATCCCTCGCTCGTCGATACCGAGCAGAAACGCAAATGCAGTACATAGTAGTAATAATCTTAATTGGTCGCTCCTCTAAAAGAAATTTCCTATGAGGAATAAGTTTGTCAGGCCATTTACCAATTAAATCCATATACAGGTTATATAAAAATAGATATCAAAATTCAAAAATATATATATATATATATATATATATATATTTGCATTACCCTTGCTTATAACATTTTAGATGGCTTTGCTAGTAACAGCTTGTCCCCTGAAGTAGCATGCATGAATCCCATTGAATGACACCTCTTTCTTCAATCCTTCTTTGCAGAACGTGCCAGGAGCAAGTTCGGTAATAAGACAGAATTCAACCTTGCCGAACTGGCAGCTACGGTTCCCTTAAAGAAATTTGAGTTCTTTGTCCATGTTATCGTGTCGCAGCTTGCACTGTAGAATGTTATGGAGTAGTATACCGGAGAATGATGTTTTCGACCATGTTTGGAGGAAGTGGCCAAAACAACTTGCAGCATACGCTGATCTTAACTTAGTGCCTTCCTAGGTTGCCAAAGTAGACTGAACAAACTCTATCGTCTTCATGTAGCTATGAACTGTGATCTTTGAAGTTCTCTATATAGATAAGGAATGGAAAATTAACTGGGTACTTAAATAGACAAGGAAATTAGTAACAAAGTAAATAGACTATGAACGGAAAATGAACTGGGTACTTAAATGAATTCGAAGACACAACGCAAATACATAACTAAAAAATGTGTAAATGTCTAAGTATCTATTTAGCAAAAAATTAACACCTATATTTCAAACAAGCGAGTTCAGCTAGGTCATTCTTTTATGAATAACCCTAAGATAGACAATTACGCGATTTCTTCCCAAACCCATCTCTGCCATAAACCCCAACCTTTATACGAACACAACTAGATGCTAGTAATAGAAAGCAAAGGCTTATTTTTCTAACGCTGAAATATGAAATTTTAATAGACGGTAGACATCAAGTTAGCATTCCATTACTACGGTTATATTTTGGCCCCTATTAATGGGGCGTAGTAACCATACTCAGTTAAAGTTGTGTCCTCAGATCATCAGATTACTCAGTTAAAGTTGTGTCCTCAGACCATCTGATTAGCACAAGGTTGCAAACATGGTGGTTCTAAGTATGAAATTTGCAAAATCCATTACAGTTATTGGAAAAGGTTTGGCATTCATAATCGTACCTCAAGATTTGACATGGTCGATGTGAGACACCTATTAAGCTGCAAATGGCAAGTTGGTGGCCATATATCCGAATTTTTAACAACCCTATTGGCAGCGATGGCAAGAAGTGCACCATCAATGTTGTTACACGGTTCGCCACCCACTCACCCCAAAAAAAAAAGCAACATACACAGATTAGGATACTTTTCAGCGATTTTCAATTAGTTTCCTTAACACGAAATCCGATAATGGATTACAAGCTTTTACCCTGTTTTTAATATAATATTTTCCCCCCAATTTCCACTTGTTCACTATTCCCAAGTCTATTCACTACGAACCCTAATTCACCCTTTTCAAAAATGCAGTAGCGTATACAATAAGTCTAGATTTTACCTATATTTTAGTATATTTTATGAGTTTAAATGTAAAGAAATTGAGTTCTAAAAATGAGATATTGTCTACATTTCTATTAATTCTAGACTACTATTGCTGAGATAGGGAGTTGGACGAAAAGAATTGGAAAAGAAGCTAAAACATGCAAAATCAGAAGGTAGAAGGACCAAATTAGAATTTTATCCAAAGTCAACAAAACTGGCGAAATGTTTATGCTCAAAAAGATATCACCTGTACAAATCGCCACAAACTGGAAGAGGAAGATGATGAAGAAGGCGACATATTGAAAATCTCGCCTCAAAGATTAAAGCATACGAGGCGAATTAGAGCATCCTCGCCTTAACATGTCGTCATCCTTGATGAGAATTTATGCGATGAAAGTTAGACTTTGCCCGCCTTGAGGTAGTTACTGAGGCAATAAAGGAGAAATGTCGCCAAATTAAAGGAAGATATCGGGCGATATACAAAGGTTATTGAAGAACATTTCGCCTAGTGAGAATGTTAGCTTGGCGATCAAGACAAGCGAAAACTGAAGAAGTCGCTAAGGTTCAGGCGATGGAACAGGCAACATAAATGAAAAAAATATATATTACTTCGCCAAATTGTGTTTCTTTGTTGATTTTATTTCAAAATTGCCACTGAGCTAAAACTCTATAAATAGGAGCTCAGATGAGGCAAGAAAAAAAAAGGGGAGAGAATCTGTTGAACTGTTGACATTCTTATATTTTTGAAAGCAAAATTCTAGATTCTTCTATACGCTTTATTCAATATTTATAGAGAAGTTTCTTGAAGAAGTTTTGTACTTCGCTTCTGATTGATCATTGAGATTTAGCTTGAAGTTTGAGAATCAACAACTGTGACAGAGTTTAGCTTCAATCTTCCTTGGTAAGATTTAGATCTTGAGCATGTCGATGATGATTTTGTACTTTGATTGAATATGCTAAAGTAGATGTGCTAGCTAAAAGCTCTATTGATTTGTTGAGATTTGATGTTGATTTTACCTTGATTGCATGATTCTCGTTTGATTATAGTCAAATCTACTTGAATTTCATGAGTTGATTGAATTACAAGAACGAGAGTTACGTAATATTGTTAATCAGTAGCTTGATTAGACCAGAGATGACGATTAGGTTGTAGATATGAGAACAGTAGATCATAGTTCTAGAGATAGACTATAGATCTAATTTTCTACAGATCGTACTTATCAATTGTATGGATTGTAGTATAGAGATATATGCAACTATATGATTGAGATATGTTAAATTGAATCGAGAGATCTTTTAACAGATCATTGATGATGATCTAGAAATTAAATTTGTGATTTAGAGTTGAAGCATGCATGAAAAGTTAATTAATAATAGAATTTAGCATTCAGCTTATTCATTGTTGAGAACAATTGCAGAATGGAGTACTGACTCATGTTTTAATTGAATGAATGTCATTAGTGCTTATATTCTACATCAATTTCTTGATTTCTATGATTCACCTTGTATATAGGATACTTTAAGCAATTCAGTTTAAATCTTAATTTCAATCATGCTTCTTAGCTGTCAATCCCTGTGGAGACGATATCTTAAATAATACATTAGACATTGATAGGATTTCTGTCTGAATACTATAATTGATAATTTCAGTCAAGTTTTCCCACGTCAGTATACTGCAAGTTGTCACTTTTGTAGTGGCCTAATTGCATTCGTGGACCCTGAACATATGGTTACCTGTGTTGTAATGAAACTTGGTTAATTGTGTTGTAATGAAACTTGTTTCATTATTACACAAGCACACCTCTTACTGAAAAGGCTTCCAACCAATTGTGGAAACAATGTATGTTAGGGAACATTAGAATATTACAATGATTTAAAACTGAACAATTAATTGCTTTAGCAGATACATTAATACTCAAAAAAGAATATGTTGTTGGCTTAGAAGGATGTAAGTCGTTAATTAAACAAAATTTTATATTATTCCGTCATTCAGGTGCTGTGATAAGTATTGATTATTTTCCAATCTTGCAAGATAGTTTTTACTTTGTTTTTCAAAAAAATAAATAAAACATATTTGAGGTTGTACATATATTTTAACATTTAAAATTTAATCCAATGTTGTGTACATGCCTTGTTAAAATTTGAATAGTGGTTCTGGAATGTTCGAAGTGAATAATATAAAAAAACATTAATGAATATTAGTGATTAATAAACCTTTGCTCACTAGAGTTGTGTCAATGCCCACAGACATAGTCTTTAAATCGTCATTGTAATTAATCAATTAAGTAACATCCTTTCCAAACAAGCCATGGTGTATTTCACCTGAATGTGGAAGGCAATTTAGTAGAGGGATTGTTACTTTTCACAACTTTATTATAAGAGTTAACAATTTTTTATCCTTATATAATCTTTTAATACCTTTATATAAAATTATTTTTAATTGTACTAAATACTTACATAAAATAAATTAATCTATTATTGCTAGGGCGTCTGCAGGTTGGATAGGCAATGAATTATTGCCCGTACGGCGAAATTTGAGTAGACCACCTAAGTATTAGTTCTTAAAGACGCATTCACTTAGGCGCGTGGGGTTCACGATTTTGATTATAGGCTGGATCTGAGCAATCAATATTTAAAGGAACATAACGCTTTAGGAAACTACAGATTCTCTAAGATCTATAGAAACTTCTAGGTCTTTGCTCTTTGCTCTGTGTCGTTTGACAAAGAAAGGTTTGCCCCACACTTCTTTTACGAACACGGTTTGATACAAAATGAAACTCAAGGAGGAGATTCACGATTCGACGTACAAAGACCAGCGCATCTAAGCTTTCTCATAGGTTAGTAGTTCTGATGTCGTTACTCCCTGATTGAGGTTTGTTCTTCTCATCCATAATTTATGTTGCGAAAGGACGCTGCATTTATTATTTTGTTTCAGTTGGACACCATTATTAGAATATATGGTCTTTGCCCCTATAAATTCGTGAACACCTCAGTTGTAGGTTCAAGGTCAGACTATTCCGAATGAACTGAAAAATTGGGTGACTATACAAACACGTAAAACTAGCGGCGTTTACATGCTAGAACCCCTTTTCAGATACACAAAGAAAAACATGGTGTCCAGTTAAAATATTTCAAGCCATAAAAATTGAAATTTACAACTTAGGTCTAGACCCACGCATTGGTATGAAAGGTACTATATGGTCTTCATCTAGGTAGGGTAAAAATACAGGCAAATACGTTGTTTATGTAAACCCCACTTGCTATGGTCGCTAGAAATTATTATTTCTCTAAACTCAGTCTTCCAATGTTCTTGTTATTGCTTGGCTATAGAAACAAAGCTTCACATAAAACACTAATCTTTTTATGTTTTTATATTAACACTTATTTTTTACTTAATGGTAGATGACGGTTTGACTTTTGCTTCTCACTGTATAGCACGGTGGGGACAATGCATCACTGACTGCTTCGATAAACCAATAAGCTCATATTTAAACATATCTTTACCAATGCACAACCAAATGTTGCTAAGATGGTAAGTATAACATGGATATTAAGTTTGTACCTTTTCAATTTCTTTTGTTCTTACAAATAGTGGGTAGGAATACTAACTGTGTATTGTACTTAACTAGGGCTCCTCTTCTAATAGTCATACATTGTGCAAAATAAAATTCTGTATATGACTGACAGAAGATGCTTCAAAATCAAACTGCTTAGTTCTTGAGTTTTTTATAACTTGCACCTTATCCAACGTGATATTTGGCAATATGCAGGAACAAACATGCAACCATTATGGTTTTTATTCATATATATGGAAACAGACAAAAGAAAGTAGTTGTATTAGATAATATATGCCTTCTGCAGTTTATACGAGATTGGTGACAAAGCAAGGATGTATGCAACTGCAGCATGGTGCTATCGATAACAACACCTTGGAATAGGAAGCGCAAGGTCATTTCAATAGACTTTCAGTTGTTGAAAGTAATTGCAGGGTGGTTCACAAGAATTTCAAATGGAATGCTTCTTCCACTACCGGAGTTTACTCTCCGATACAAGGATATGCAGATGCACCAACCTGCAGTACTGAAATAGGTAGGGTTAGAGACAGAATGGAAAGATAAATCTGTATGTGGTTCATGTACACTGGATCTACCATTTGATACACGTAATCCACATCGTGCTGAGATTATTTTGCCAGCACTCATGGAAGCAAATGTATTACATAGGGTTGGTGCACCATAAAGCACCGCTACACTTGCAGCTTAAAACGCCACTACAATTGCAGCATTTGTAGAATGCAAGGTCACAACAAGCGAACATGCACAATGGTTGTCTCTACTATTTAAACTATGTGTTAAAAGGTAACATATGAAAGTTCTGGAAGGCAGCCAGGTGTACCAATCAATTTCAAGTTAATTCTAGTCTTCTATCATAAATGTTGCTATTTTGTGTAGTCATATTTTCACAATTCGAATACTTCATACACCACTTTTGCACTCTGTCGCGGTGTATAAGTAAGTCTGTACAACAAGTTGTAATCTAAAGAACATTGGCGGATATGATGTTAAATGGAAATGCTTATTTTGTAAACGTCATTCCATACTTTTTACTTGTTCTATATCCGTCATCAGACAATATGTCACGAAAGTACAAATCCTGATTTATGAATTCAATTCTGATAGCATATTAGATATGACATATAACAAATTTTTATATATGGCATGCAAGGTCGAAATCCCTCAATTGTAGGGGGTCACGGTAGCGCATACAAGAAATATATTTCTTCAAGTTACTAGATAACACGGTATACAGATAAAGTATCCATAGTGCATTCATAATGTTCCAATTCTAATGTTCCATAATCAGTCGTTTAAAATGGTTAATCGTTCAATCTATGCAAATAAAAAAATTTATGCTACCTATTGTCTACCCTTTACATTACTGAACAACCCGTAGCGTTTCTTCACCATGCACTTTCATACTGCACAAGAACATAGTGTTATTTTTGACACCTAAATCCTTAAAGTCCACACTTGCAAGAGTCATTTTATAGTTGGTCCATAAAAGATTAAGATATCATAAAGCGACATCCTTTGGTAAGAAACCGAATGTCCACTTAAGATTAAATCTGACAACCAAAATTTTACAACTTATTCAATTTGACTTTATTTAACATATGCAAGTTATCATAATAAACATTATGTTTCCTTGAAAACAGTTATACTCCCCTCAAATCTTTCATCACATATCTAATCTTTCATTACATATGCAAGTTATTATGTCAATTGATATACGGACATAGCATTGAGAGAAATGTGCACGCCACTTATATGATATGTTATAGTCCAAAAATTAATGAATCCACATAGACATGCATTCCAAGCGCGTGCTGAACACTTACTGGACAGGAAACTCCAAATCGCCGAAATGCATAGTCCGTCATTCAGAAAAGCCCTAAAATGGAAAAGAATGGTGATGGAATTTCGTGCGAGAGTAGCAATGTTACATGAGTGCCCGGATAATGAAATCAACCACATTGACAAAAACAATGATGCCAACAAGTAAACAACTCAAAATGAAATATTTGTCAACATAAGTTGCTATGGCATCGTGCTGTGTCAAATATACTATTTTTTCTGTGCTTTTGTTTATGGTGATGAATTTATATATGTTGCTGTTTATGCATGTTTTCATAACTACCATGCATGGTGGAAATTCTCAAATCATTTATACCATTATGAAATGTATAGTAAAACTATTTCCACTTGATTTCTTACCTTATAAAATTCCAACAAAGAAAACAGGACCCTGTTAAGAGATGTGGATTTATTAGAAAGGGAGTCATAAATTTACTATCCATTTTCTCATATGGTCTATAAATTTCTGCCATTTAGGTTCTTATATATTAAAACTTGATTCTTATTCAACTATCAGGATAACATACAAAAAAATCTACTTACATGCAAATAGACACATCCTCTTTTGTTTTTTTAATAGTTACAGTTGCATTATATACTTAATAATCGTAACAATATGATCATCGTCAACCTCCAAAATGCTACGCTGAATGTGGCACACTTTGTCAATAAGGTTCTTTTAGGACAAGTAGTCAACCACTAATGTAGCCCGTTTACCTACAAAACCTTGTAAAAGATGTTAAATGTTACGTTAATGAAGGCATGGATGCATTCAATTAATACAGGGTATATAAGTATTGCATTAATATGTGTTTATATAACTAATAATACTCTGTGACAGTTATTAGAGTCTTGATGGACGATCTGTTACAATATCAATACCTATTAAAAATGGCATCAATATTACCAACCACTTAGACATAACTAATTTTTTGAATGATGCATTACGAAGATGTAGAGGATAAAGCAGTTGACAGGGAGCTACAAAGATGATATTATAGGTGATACTTCGGCCAATAGCCTACGTGCAGGCATTCAAATAGAAGCAATTTTGTATGGCAATCTTGTTAATGAAATTTACCATCCGCGTAACAAAATATATGACTGTTGTAGGTAACTGTAAGAGATGTGAAAGTCAAATAGATACGAGGAACATGATGGATTATGACTGGATTACATTTTTAGTGCCTTTGTGCAATTTGGGTCAGTAGAAAAAAAGTGTATTCGATAGATGTAAGATGTTTCCTAATTAGATTGCAGCACATCTTGAATGGGACGTATCTGTAACATTTTGCTCTGCAAAAGCTATAATTTTTAATGCTTATGTTAAAAGTTTAGTAGCATTAACTAAGATGTAGCCTAATATTTAAATGTTAACGAAACGTGAGTTCCATTATCAATGATCCGCCATCGTAGAATGAGTGCAAAGATAATGTGGAAGGTTTTGCATGTACATTTCAAATCCATTACTATAGCGGGTGAAGAAAAAACCACAGTATGAAACTTCATCCCTACATTAGTGAAGATTAAATGTACTATTCGAAAAGCACGAAACGTAATTTTCATATCGCATAAAATTTGACACTATATAATCCACTGATTCATTGCATGTCTTACTCCGACATTAAAACCACTATGTAGCATTATAGATTGTCGCTGCCAGTAAAAGTGGAAATATCGCTTCCGAAAGTCTATGTTTATTCCCCTTAACATTTATACAGGTACATTTACATGTGGACATGTGGTGCAGTGTTTCCACACTTTTTGTCGAGACGACGAAAATTGAGAAAATATAAAAAAATGAGAAATTTTTCGATGCCGCGAGTAAAAGTAGAAATCTAACATGTAGAGCATAGATTTTCACCCCTTAACCTTTCTATAGCATCATTTAGGTGTGATGAGGTGTTTCTACACTAAAAATATGAAAATATGCGTATGATAAATTGCTATAATTTTTCCCTTAATGTCTATACCACAACATTTAGATGTGGACATTTAGATGTGGTGTAGTCTTTCTACATTTTTCGTCGAGATGGCGAAAATTAGGAGAATTTTTAGCTGTCGCGCGTACAAATATAAATGTTATTTTTTCAGCCTTACCTTAACCTTTATATGGTCTAGTTTTCCTACACTTTTCGTCGAGATGACGAAAATTAGTAAAAATCCCCAACATGGGGAATTTTTCGTTGTCGCGAGTAAAACTTAATATATTACTTACAAAACTCTATGTTTTTCCCCTACAGCAACATTTATATGTGGTGTAGGATTTCTACACTTTTCTTCAAGAAGGCGAATATTGGGAAAAAAATCTCAACATGGTGAATTTTTTGTCGTAGCGAGTACAAGTGAAAATATAACTTGCAAAGCCTATGTTTTTTAGAAATTAACCTAAAACAGTAACCATTCTAAGGTAACAATAAGTTGTAGTGAGGTGTTTCTACACTTTTCGTCGAGACAACGAAAATTTATAGAATTTTTCGCTGTCGCGAGTAAAAATGAAAACATTATTTGCAAAATCCTAAGTTTCTTCATCTAAATCTTTCTACAACAGCTTTTAGTTATGCTGATGTCTTTCTACACTTTTCATCTCGACGATGAAAATTGTAAAAAAATCCATCTCATGGGAAATTTTTCGCCGTCACGACTAAAAAATCTAAAAAAACATAATTCATCTAACACTTTTTGTCGGGACAACGAAAATTGGGGAAAAATCTATAACAAGCTAATTTTTCCCCGTGTAGAGATAAAGAGTAAATATAACTTGCAAAAGTCTAAGTTATTTGCCTATTAACCTTTATGTAGAAATAATGAGTTTTAGTGAGGTATATCTATGCTTTTCGTTGGGACAGCGATTTTTTACAAAATTTTTCGTTGTCGTGATTAAAAGTGAAAATATGACTTGCAAAATTATAAGTTTCTTCCCCTTAATCTTTCTTTAACAGCTTTTAGTTTTGTTGATGTCTTTCTACACTTTTCGTCGCAATGACGAAATTTAAAAAAATTTCACTGCATGGGCAGTTTCTCGCCGTCACAGCTAAAATAACTAAAAAAACGTAATCAGTTTCTACAATTTTCGTCGAGACGACGAAAATTGGGAAAAAATCTATAACAAGGAAATTTTTTATCGTCACAACAATGAGCTGCATTGAGGTGCTTCTATACTTTTCATCGTGACAGCGAAAATTTATAATAAAAAATCCCCAACATATAGAATTTTCCGCTATCGTGCGTAAAAGTGAAAACGTTGCTTGTAAAATCCTAAGTTTCTTCCCTTTAATCTTTCTACAATAGCTTTTAGTTTTGGTCATGTATTTCCTACATTTTGCGTTGTGACGGCGAAAATTTGAACAAAATCCACCGCATGGGAAATTTATCGCCGTCACGACTAAAAAAACTAAATCCATGTATTTGACCTGTTTCTACACATTTCGTAAGGACGACGAAAATTGGGAAAATATATCTCCAACAAGGGAATTTTTCGCCTTCAACAGTTAAAGTGTAAATATATCTGGAAAAAGCCCATATTATATTCCCCCTCACCATTCTAAAAAAAAAGTTACTTGTGCTGAGCTATTCTACACTTTTAGTCGTTATACCGAAAATTGGGGAAAAAAACCACTACAAGGAGAATTTTTTGCCGTCGTGAGTAAATTTCGGATGATACCTTAGAAAAAAGCCTGTGTTATCTACCTTACCCTCAATATGACACCCATTGCTTGTGATGTGGTGTGCTAACACTTATGATCACAAAGGTGAAAATTAGAGAAAATATCCCCGATGTGAGGAATTTTTCAACGTTGCACGTAAAATTTAGATGATATTTTCACATCGGAGAGCTGGTTCACACTTTTCTCGCATCACCAAAATATTATCCAATAAAACACTCTAAGCGAAATTTCATCGTGCAACTCTAACTTCGAGCAATGCCTTTTCACATTAATATATTTACTTATTTCATTCTCAATTTTTATCTCTTCATATTTACTTTTTTATTCTCAATTTTTATCTATTGATGGACCTTCTTCATCACTACGCTTCTGTTGCCACTTTTATTTATCAACATCGATACATTTAAGATCAACTTTCAAATAGTTTGATATTTCGGCACATTGATTAAATGCACTTAAGCTATGTATGTTATACACCTATTCCTTGATTTACATTAAATCAAAGTAATTAAACCCAATCACACAATAAACACCTTACTCCATAGAACAATCATTTCATACAATTATATTGTGTCAGTCCTAAGAGTGGATACACATCAAACTCCAGCAAAAAACACCAAATTCTGCAGTGAGGAGGACTTTGTGAACTTTGTCTATCGAAAACAATTTATTCATAAACACCTTCATACATTGTAATAACTATGCTAAAATCGAAAATAATACAAACCCACTAGCACATTCTATGTATACAAGGTAAATACCTACAACCGATAATACATTATTCATTGTACCATAACAAAACCAAGCATGAAACTCGATCTTTTTATGTATTGGCTCTATAGTGAATAAATTAACTTGTAATCACATTTATGCACAACTGCTATGAAGTCCAATCAAGCGTTATAACAACTATATAGAAAAGTTAGATGATGGATCCCTACGTGTCTTCGTCTTACACAAATATCTTTCACAATGATCTGTGTCCAACTTCCATTAACAAAAAAGAAATATATCATCCGTATGCACAACCTTGTAAAAAAAAAAAAGATAAGACCAAAGCAACACAATAACAAGCAGACAAGAAGTTTCTATTTTGAGTTAATAAGCTGTTGAGGACATACATTAGTCAATTAAACTTGAATGCATGTTCTCTGCAAAATTAGACAGTGAATAGGATTGCATATTGTCTATCATAACAGTCTTCATATATGTTAGCACAACCTTATTTACAGGATATCCTCAACAAACGGAAAATTACACATCTTATTGTGCTGCAGAACACCAACAATACCAAGTGTAAACATCTATAAACTAGAAAACCATGCTACCGAATCCGAATAAGCAACCACAACACGACACAATGCCTAAAGCAAACCATAGATTCATATTTTACCTACAGACCATTTCACTGCATCAAAATTCACTTAATTACGGCGCATACAATTACCACAACTGCAACAAATAACAGCAATAGTCTGGCTGCCTCCAAATGTAAATTTTACTTACCTTAAGTAAGAGCATGGCTGCCACCACGAAAAACCTTGTGGTTGTAGAACCCATAGCTTGAAAATCACCTTGTCTGGATATAGCACTGTCAAACGGGTTGCCCAGCCCTGCCCGTGCCCGTACCCGTGCGAGTACGGGTTATATGCGGGCACGGGCCTATAAAAGCCCACTTTTTAATGGGCATCATTTTGATGCCCATGCCCGTCCGTGCGGGCTTGCGGACGGGTACGGGCATGCCCGTATTTTTTTCGGTTGATGCCTTTGATAATTTATGAGATTTATGAATAAACTTTTGCACAATAGATTATGTACATTTTTTTACAAGTTAGTACAAATTTGATATTTTTATTAGTAAAATTAATTCAAAACATGCCCTTGACATTAGTTTAATCAACTCTTTGCCTTTTCATTTCACGGCTAAGTGATTTAATTATATAGGATATCTAAAGTCGATTGTGTTGTGTCGTAAACACCGCAAGGATATAGGAATAAAACATGAAGTAAAAGATCTTAAAAACAAGTTCAAAGCTAACAGCAACTCATTTCATAGAAAACAAGATCCCATTAAACAAATAATTAACTATACAAGTAGAGTAAACTCATTAAGTTGCACAAATATACTAATGTATTTCAAAATTCTCAAACAAACAAATACATAATATTATAAATAAAGATTTCATCTCCAAAATAAAAAACATTGAAAATTGAAGTAGCTATCAACACACAAACAGAGATAAAAATAAGATCTAAATTAAATTTTAGAGCATGTATATTTTTATATTTAAATGCGAGCATGCCCGCGGGTAGCTCATGCCCGGCTCGTGCGGGTACGGGCCCAAACGGGCCGAGCCTCAAAAGCTCGCACTCTAAACGGTCTTTTAATTTACATGCCCGTGCCCGCAAAAAATGCGGGCGGGCACGGGTACCCGCGGGCATTAAGCCCATTTTGACAGTGCTATATGGATGTTCGATTATACTAAACCGTGTGTTGTCGATTTCGTGTTTACTGACCAACACCACAAACAGAATTCTTACCATCTCTCCTATCATCTACTACAGCAAACAAAGACAATAAAAGAAAAAACGAATACCTTTAAGGAAAGCAGAACAACTCTTGGTCTAAGAAGAAGTCGACAAAACTCAACTTTATCGAGAAACGTCATAAGCGAAGTTGATAACAAGCGAATTTTTAACTTAACTCAGTCAGACGGTAAGAAGAAGATCATACCCAGCTTAAAATAGTACTGCAAAGGAGAAGCTACTAATCGAACAGAACTGAATTCTCCCAATAGATTGTGATTCGCCTAATACTATAACGTTAATACATCAAAAGGTATTTTCGGAACTTCACAAACGATTTTGCTGATTTGTGTTTGCCACCTAGCACTAGTGCTACTTTTGCACTTTTAATTCTCACCCGTGCTATATTTCGAAATTCCCCTATTTTAAATTATTAAAATATTAATTTATTATTTTAAATAATTTTATATACTTTTAAATTATACCACAAATTTTATGTAAACAAATAGGATTATTCTAGATTATTTCTATGAATTTTTTGTGAAATTATAGGATTAATCTTCATTTATTATTACTTTGATTTATATCTAAGACCATGTATAATGGAAATTTTTTTCGGTATTTTTATCATACATGGAAAGTAAAAATTAATAAAGTATTAATTAGCTGAAAGAATACTGGAGAGAGAAATCACTTGGATGTCTCTACGAAGACACCGTGTTTTTAAATTCAAGCGGATGCGCTTTTTTGTTGATTGTAATCCAAAGTTTCATGCGAAAGTAGGTAGAAGATCACGCGCACTTTCCATCCAACTGCTTTTGCTATCAACTATGAACCCTACATGAATATGACTTATTATTATTATTATTTATTGATGTATAAATAAATAATAAAGTGGGATCCTAAAAACACTATAACAATACTCCTTGATTTACTAACACAAAAATCTATATTTTTTTAAAAAAATACACATCAAGTAAAGAGAGTGTTTGTATATACTGACATGCGTACTATATTTCTCCTATAAATAGGAGATGAAAATCTAATTCAGATGGTTGTTTGCTTTGTATTTTGCAAGTAAGCCATATTTTTTCAATTCTCTATATTTCTCTATTTGTATTTCTTCTTCATATATTCATTTCTTTGATTTTATAATACGTTATCAGTACGAGTATGCTCTCTGGTTACCGCCCAAATGGATCCTCCAGATCAAAAAGTGATGGTAACGATGTTTTAGTTATACTGAGATGCTGCCGGAATTTTATTGAAAAAATTGAAATATTAGTCTAGAACAAAAAAAAAAAGAAAAAAAAAAGAGGAAAATGGAAAATTGGCTGGAACCATAAAAAGAGGAAAATGTAAATTTGGTAGAAAAAAAGGAAATGGAGGAATTGATATAAAAGAAGTAAAAAAATGATAAAAGAAAAGGAGAAAAAAAACAAACAATTGATGAAAAGAGGAATAATTCTTGGAAAAAGAGGAATTATATTATTTTGGAGATATATTTATTTTGATTAATTGTTTTCATTTTTATATTTTAATTATTTGTTATATTTATTTTGTTTTATTATTAATTGTGAGTATATTATTTTTGCAAAAATCTGAGAAAAGAAAAATGTCAGAATTGAAAAAATTGGATTTCCATGTCTTGGAACTTCTTGGAAAAAATTATATAACATGGATATCGGATTTTAAAGTCTATTTGCAAGTCAGGGATTTGCAAGATACAATATGTGAACAAAATGAAATTTCTATCAAACAGAAGGCCCAAGCAATGGAAATTATAAGACATCACATAAATGAGAATTTGAAAGCTGAATATATGAACATTGATGATCCACTGATTTTGTGGAAAATCTTTGAAAAGTAGATTTGAACGAATGAGAGATATAAATCATCCAAATGCTCAACATGACTAGATCTATTTACGGTTCCAAGATTTTAAAATAGTTAGTGAGTATAGTTCTGAACTCCACGGGATTGCAGCGGTATTAGAATTTTGTGGAAAAAAGAAAACTAAAGGGGAGGAAATTGAAAAAATATTATCCACCTTCCACGCTGATCAAATAACTTTACAATCAATGATCAGACAAAATAAAGTTAATACCTTTGGTGGGTTACTTACCAATCTGACGAGAATGGAACAACAAAACCAGATATTGTTGAGGAACCATGAGTTACGACCTCCCGGTGCGATGACACCGTCAGAAATAAATAATAATGTATATCGGGGGTAATGGAAACCTGAATCGTGGTAGGGGTCCTAGTTTTAGACGTGGTTGTGGTCATGGTCGTGGTCGTAATAACAATAATGGGGATGTGGAAAAGGCCATGATAACAATATTGGGGGCCGTGGTCGAGGCCGAAATCAATGAAGAGGTGGATATCGTTCTCATCCATATAATCGTGGAAATCTGGTCTAGACAAGAGATTGGTCCCATAACCCAAAAGAAAATTCTGGAAATCAAAATAACAATTTCCAAAGTGTGTTATAAATGTGGGAGCACTGAACATTTTCTCCGCCAATGTAGAACACCACAACATTTGGTAGATTTGTATCATGCTTCTCAGAAAAGGAAATTGAAAGTTGTTGAAACAAATGCTGTTTATGTAGAAAGTGGAGAAGGAACATGTCAAGGAAATATCTCAAGCTTTCATACTTCTGGTTTTCAATGATTTGGATATTGAAAATTTCCTAAATAGTACTAAGAATGTAAATTAAAAATGATGTCGGCAAATATGAAAATATAGATAGAAGTTATGTAAATATTTTCTAACTATATTTTGAAATTTTGTTGTATATATCCATTTTGTAATTAAAGTCACAAATATCAATGGATATGTTTTCTAATGTAAATATTGTGTTTACTTGAACATGAAAAAAATAGATATGGAAATTCAAGGATATATTTCAGAAATATGTTTGATTCATAGTGCTACCACCCATTCTATCCTTCGAGATAAAAAATATTTTTTGAACATATCTGAATTTAAGGCTCGAGTAAATACTATATCTGATTATGCTTATTTAATAGAGGGATATGGAAAAGTTATAATAATGTTAGAAAAGGGAATAAAAATGTGTATCCATAATACATTGTATTTCAGCAATTCGAAACGAAATTTGTTGGGTTTTAGAGATATTAGAAAAAATGGATACCATATTAAGATAGTGAATGAACAAAATATGGAGTATTTGTATATTACATATATTGTTTTTGGATAGAAAATGGTTTTGGAAAAACTCCATATATTATCATTTGGTTTATATTTTAAAATATCTCCAATTGAAGCCTACGTTGTAATGAGTAAGAAAATAATTAACCCTAAAGTTTTATAGTTGTGGCATGATAGACTTGGCCATCCTAGACCCATAATGATGTATAGAATTCTTGAGAATTCTAATGGACATCTATTGAGTGATTTGAAAATATTGATATCAAAAGAAATATTTTGTACTTCTTGTACTCAGGGGAAATTGATAGTTAGACCTCCCCATTAAAAATAAATGTTGAATGTCCATCATTTTTGGATAGAATTAAAGGGGATATTTGTGGACCAATTCATCCACCAAGTGGGTTGTTTAAATATTTTATGGTGTTGATTGACGCATCAGCGAGATGGTCAAATGTATGTTTATTATCAACATGGAATGTGGCATTTGCTAAATTGCTTGCCTAGATAATAAGATTAAGAGCACAATTCCCAGATTATCAAATTAGAAATATTCGTCTGGATAATGCTGGTGAATTTACATCAAGTACTTTTGATGATTATTGCATGTCAATTGGTATAAATGTTGAATATTCAATACCCTATGTTCATACCCAGAATGGGTTAACGAAATCTTTTATTAAAAGGCTTCAAATGATTGCCCGAACGTTGTTATTACGAACTCAGTTACCAATTTCCGCTTGGGGTAATGCAATATTACATGCAGCCACATTGATACACCTGAGACCCACTGCATATCATGAATATTCTCCATTACAGTTGGTATTAGAAATAAACCAAATATATCTCCTTTGAAAACTTTTGGATGTGCTGTATATGTTCCCATAGCACCCCCTCAGAGAACCAAAATGAGACCACAACGTTGTTTGGGAATTTATGTTAGGTATAATTCACCTTCCATAGTTAGATATCTAGAACCCATGACGGGTGATATGTTTACTGCATGATTTGCAAATTGCAATTTTAATGAAGAATTATTCCCACGACTTGGAAAGGATGAACCTTCTAATACTGGTAAAAAAAATGAACTCGTTTGGAAAAGTAAAAGGTTGCATTATCTGGATCCATGTACTGGTCAAAATAAAAATGAAGTATGTAGGATAATTCATTTACAAATAGTTATGAACTAATTACCAGATAGTTTGGTTGATGCAACTAAAGTTACAAAATCTCATATACCAGCATGTAATGCACTAGTTCGACTGGATGTGCCTACTGAGAAATCTAAACAGATTGTAACTGGTGAGACATAAGAAATCTAGAGAAAATGTGGTAGACCTATTAGTTCTAAAGATATTGTAATACGAAAACGATAAGTTAGAATCGGGAACACTATTGATGTAATACCTCCAAAAGCTACCAGTCAAAATTTCCAAATTGTGGAAATTGAAAATCCAAATGAAGAAAAAACCTCTGAGGAGGTAAATGTATCCAAGAATGAAGAAATATCTATTAATTATACAAAAGAAATTTAAAACCGTAAAAACTTTGTTGTTGATAATATATTTTCATATGCAGTAGCTACCGATGTGATGAATGATGATTATGAACCCCAATCCATAAATGATTGTAGGAAACAAAATAACTGGCCAAAATGGAAAGAAGCAGTCCAGGTAGAACTAAGTTCATTGAATAAATGTAACGTTTTTGGACCCATTAATGAAACACCAAAAGATATTAATCTAATAGGGTATAAATGGGTGTTTGTTAGAAAGCGAAATGAGAAAAATGAAATTGTGAGATATAAAGCCTGATTAGTTGCTCAGGGTTTCTCAGAAAGGCCTGGGATTAATTTTTGACGAAACGTATTCACCTGTGATGGATACTATTACTTTTCGATTTTTGATTGGATTGGCCAAAGAAAGGAATCTGGAGATGAGGTTAATGGATGTGGTAACTGCAAATTTGTACAGTTCCTAGGATACAGAAATCTTCATGAAAGTTCCAAAAGGATTAAAAATTCCTGAAACTAATAAACCTTAAGGGTTATTCTCACTGAAATTACAAAGGTCACTATATGGATTAAAATAGTCAGGACGAATATGGTACAATCGTCTGAGTGAATATTTAATTAAGGAAGGATTCATTAATTATATTATTTGTCCATGTGTTCATTAGAAAATCAGGATCAAAATTTGCAATAGTAACCTTATGTTGATGATATGAACTTGATTGGAACCCAAAATGAAATTTAAGAGACTGCTGAATATTTGAAAAGGGAATTTGTAATGAAAGACCTGGGGAAAACAAATTATTGTTTGGGATTGGAAATTGAACATAAAACTAATGGACTTTCTATTCATCAGAAAGCTTATACAGAGAAGATTTTAAAACGATTTAACTTGGAAAAATGTCATCCATTAAGCACCCTGGTGGTCGTTCATTCTGTTGATCCCAAAAAGGATCCATTCAGATCCAAAGATGATGATGAAAATATTTTGGATTATGGAATACCATACTTGAGCGCAATTTGTACTTTCATATATCTAGCCCAATGTACGAGACCAAATGTTGCTTTTTTCAGTAAATTTATTTGCTAGATATAGTTCTGCCCCGACTCGTCGTCACTTGAATGAAATTAAACATATTCTCAAATATCTTCGGGTGTTGATTTGGGACAGTTTTATTCAAATTTGAATAATTCTTCTGGGTTGGTTGGTTATGCTGATGCCAGATATCTTTCGGATCCATATAAAGGCCGTTCTCAATCAAGATAAATATTGACATATAATGGCACAACTATCTCTTGGAGATCCATAAAGAAAACTTTGGTTGCTACTTCCTTAAATAATGCCAAAATTTTGGCGCTGCATGAAGCCAGTCAGGAATGTGTCTGGTTGAGGTCGTTTATACATCATATCTAGAGTTCATGTGGTATCTCTCAAACATCAAATGAGCCAACAATTCTTAACGGAGATAATGCTGCCTGTATCGCCTAAGTGAGAGGTGGGTACATCAAAGGGGATAGAACTAGAGCTGTAAAAATGGGTCGAGGCCCGCGGGCCAGCCCGTTTAACCCGTGAATAAAAGGGTTAGGGCCATCATTTTTGTAACCCGTTTAAAACACGGACTTTTTAGCCCGGTTCGTTTAACCCGTGGGTTAAAAGGGTTTATACGGGTTGGCCCGCGAGCCAACCCATTTAACAATTAACGTAATTTATTTTTTTATTTTAATTAGATGATAAGTATGGCTACCAATATATCGGCTCCTTTTAACATTGGGAAGAGAAGAATTGATGCATGCTATTATTAAAATGAATATGTAGAAACTAAAATGTATAATGATGTTGAAATTATGAATGAACATATAGGCAACAAATTATATTATAAACTGTCATACTATATACGGGCTGGCCCGGCCCATTTAAGCCCGTAAGGGTTGGGTAAGGGTTGGAAAAATTCCAGCCCGTTTAAAATCGAACTATATTGGCCCAGCCCGTTTAAACCGGTGCGGGCTGACCCACTTAACCAATTTTTACAACTCTAGATAGAACGAATCAAATATCTCCCAAATTTTTCTACACCTACGAGCTCCAAGAATCCAGACAAGTCAACGTGAAGCATATTCGATCTTCAAACAATCTGGCTAATTTACTGACGAAGACTTTACCAACATCCACATTCGAAAAGTTGCTTCACGGAATCGGAATGTGAAGACTCTTCAAATTAGGTGATTAATTTATCGGTATTTTCGTCAGGGGGAGATTTTGTAAAATGTCTAGGTTCTACTGTACTCTTTTTCTTTTTCAATTTTTTTTCCACTGGATTTTTCTATTAAGGTTTTTAATGAGGCATTTAATAAGTGGAATTCAAGAGGGAGTGTTGTGATACAACTAATTATTGAGGTGAATTCTACTGAAGCTTGAAATACATGCATGAGTGATAGTTATTTATATGTGTTTCATCAAGTAAAGAGGGTGTTTGTATATACTGACATGTGTACTATATTTCTCGGAGATAAAAATCCAATTCAGATTTCTTCTTTCTTTGTATTTTAGTAAGCCATGTTTTTTTAATTCTCTCTATTTCTGTATTTGTATTTCTTCTTCATCTATTCATTTCTTTGATTTTATAACATTTTCTTAAATTTTGTTATTTATAATTAATTAGATCTACACTGTCGCGCTAATTAGAAATAGTAATCTACCAAATATTTAAAAATCTAGAACGAAAATGATATGGTTGAAATAAGAGGTGGTAATATGGGTTTTCACACGACGGGTTGACACGAAATGAAACTGATCATCGAAGGTTAGGGCTGACTATAATCATATCGTGTCTGTAATCGTGTTGAACTGTTTAACTCATTTAATAATCGTGTCGTGTTCGTGTTGGCGTAATTGTGTCACGAGCTGACCTGTTTAGTGAGAATATATATAATTTTAATTTTAATATTTTATTTATGATTTTTTATTAAATAAAATTATTTTTTATTAAATAAATTCGTGTCAACTAGTTTAATAATCGAGTTAACATATCAATTTTGTATTGACGTATTAGATTGGATAATAACCCTTTTATTAATTGTTTTATCGTGTCGTGTTCATATCAACTCACTTCTAATTATATCATGTTCATATTGATAGTTTACTACTTGTTTAATAATCGTGTTGTGTCAAGTTAAATGGGTTCATATTTGTCTCAAGTAAAAACACGACTCATTTTGACAGTCGCAGTTGACATCCACTTTTAAAGAAGGAAAATGTCTTAAAGCCACTACAACA
Organism: Cardiospermum halicacabum; assembly: GCA_031304145.1. NCBI lineage: Eukaryota > Viridiplantae > Streptophyta > Magnoliopsida > Sapindales > Sapindaceae > Cardiospermum > Cardiospermum halicacabum. The sequence continues at coordinate 9,140,370 of CM062391.1, read as the reverse complement.
AATAGCTTTTTGTGGCGGTTCAATAATGAAATGCCACAATTGAACCAATTGAGGTGATATTTTATTTGAACTGCCACAAAAAAATTATTTTATAATTTTAAAAATTAATTATGGCAGTTAAAAATAAAAATAAAATGCCATAAATAGTTTTTAAGGCGTTTGACTTAAAACCTCCGTAATTAATATATATGGCAGTTTAACCTTCAAAATGCCACTAAAGTTGATAGTGTTGTTTGAGGAAAAATTAGGCGGGTTGAGACAAATTATAGGCGTTCAATCATCGTGTTCTGTCCATCTCTCTCAGCAACATACTTCTCATCCCAACAATATTCTCAACAGCAAAAAAATTTAATTCTACCAACGTTAACCGAAATTGGAATACTGAAATATCTTATTCTTCCTATGTCCCCAAATTCTACTTAAAAATCTTATTCTCTACGATATTGGAAACGCAAGACATTAGCACCAATGATAGCGACTTGAGATGTGGAGTTGACTAGCGATATTTTATATGGAAGTAATGGCGGAATAAGGGATTTAATCTCTCTTAGTGGTGGACTTTAAAGTTTCAATTTGTGATCAAACAACCTCGAGAACATCAGTGTGCTCTTGAGACTTTGAACTAGTCGATTCAGTTGGTATTTGTGTAAGTTGATACTTATTAAATAAAATCCACCATTTATATTGATTTATTATCTCCTTATTCATGATTTTTGAGGTTTTTATACAATAAATTTGGGTTTTCTTTGTTTTCTTGGTTGTTTGTAATTTGTGTGTAATTTAGGTTTTGATGCTTATTTTTATCTTGTCGGATTATACTTATAAATTAATTTGTTGTTATACTACAAATTTGTTTAATTGAACTCTTAAATTTGTGAAATAAAATCTACCTGATGAAGTGTTTCACCTTATACGATGCCCAGTTTTCCACAAATTTGGTGATAAGTGTCAGTGTCACTCGTCTCTTGTGTATCTCCGTGTATTTTACTCCTACATCTTGTGTGTCTATGTGTGTCTTACTTCTATATACATACATTGTGTTGATACTTCTATGCATCACTACTAGCTTTTCTTCATTTCGATTTCAAAATTATTCTAAACCAACCAACTACCCCAGCTGGATAATTTGGATTTCACCTTTGTCAAATTATTGTATAAAATGTCAACAAATTGGAATTCTCTTGTTTTCTCTCTATTGCTTCCTCTTTATTACTTTGCCCTACAAAAGACTTCATCTTATCTTTTTTACATGTAGGTTGTTGGTTGTAGGTTGTATTACAAATTGATGTATTGAAACAATGAGAGATAAGAGCTCCAAGAAATGCAAGGTTTGAGTTTGATTCATAAGTGGTTATGTGTTCCTTTCTTCATTCTTCAATTTGGATTTTTGTGTTGTTCTCTGTGTATTTATATGATGTTGAAGCTTTCATGGCCCATTGGGCAATATGTGGTTTAATATCAAGAGCAAGAAGGAGGACTTTCGAGTAGATGATTTGGATTATGGATGCTCTTAGTTAATTACATGTCTCTTTCAATATTTTGCATTATTCAAATGTAATCTTTTGGTTTTCGGGATTGAAAAGAAAAAAAAAAACTAAGCTTTCTTGTGGTTCAATAAAGATAGTGTGAGTAAGAGAAAGAGAAAGGTTTCTCTCTGGTCTAATAACTATTTTATTCTTTTATAAACTTTCCAATAACATTTTTTTAATGGACTGGTACCATTTGCTGCTCAAGATTTGGTGTTTATTTTCTTGCCTAATCTGAAAACTCAATGCTTTAATTTGAAGATGTTTTGTTTTTTCTAGTGATTGAATTTGTGAAATTGATAGATAGATAGATACATCACACAAATTTTGTTGTTTCTTTTAAAGTGATGATGAAGATTGGAAGAGAAACTTCTCTAAATTAGAGGCATACACTATAAGAAAAGCAGAACAGGTTATGTATCACACTATTGCTTTTGGACCACAACACAACTAATGTCTCCTTTGTTTCAACTTACTTTTATTTTTATAATTTTTTACCCTATCATGTCTTTTCTCCTAAATGCACAGAGAGATAAAGCAAGGGCAGCTCTAATTGAATCAAAAGAAGAAAGATTGACATTGATTCATTTCAAATAACGTACATCGATTCATCTAAAGTCACTTATGTCAATTAAATACAGGTATGCACTAATCTTACATTGCTTATGTTATAACTGAATATGCTTACCACAGATGCATACTATGTTATTCCCTACTTTTATATCTTGTTGTCTACTTTATATTATTTTATCCATATATTTCATTTTTTTCATAAACCATTTATATTAAATATCATTTCCATTAATATAGTGGCTTATAAAATGTGATTTAGTGTTTGCAAGGATTTTTTGTTGTTGTCCATTTAATCAATTTTGATCAAGATTTAATTACAGCCAACAAACTACCATCTGATATTGAAAAGAGGTATTTTATTTGATTTTTTTGAACATACAACAATGATAGACATGCATGAAATAAGTAATATTATCTTTCAAATTTTGATTATTTCCCCTTGATTGTAGTTTATGCTACTACTTGTTAGATATAATTGATTAGTGGTTTATTTTAATCTTATGTGAATGTGCAGTAAATATAAAAATAATAAGTAAAAGTTTACGTGCAATTGGATAGCGATTGGTTAAAATATCCTAGGTTAACTCTCATACTTATTTAGATAAAAATCTAACTATTAAGTACTAACATTTATTAATATATTCATTTTTTCCTAGAAATATTTTAGAATGTCAAATGAATATTCTGATGGAGTTAAACGATTTGTTGAGGATGGAAATGCTCATGTAAGAGGTCTTAAAACTATGAAGTGTCCATGTAAGGCTTGTAGGAATGGTTGTCAACCAGCATTTAATGTAGTGTATGAGCACTTAGTCATTAATGGAATGGATCCTTCCTACACTACATGGATATTGTTGTATTAGTTGTATGTTTTCTTCTATTCTTAGACTTGTAAACAGGCTCTATCTTTGGGCTTGATCTGCTGCTTTGGCTTTGGGCTTGATCTGCTGCCAACTGAAGCCCACTCGCATAAGAAGATCCGCGCCTTGACCCGCCTGCAGACCCGACCCGCCTCTGACCTAGCTATATAATCCACCTGATGGTCACTGTTCACAGTTGCCCATCTCTCAGTTGATTTCTCTCTTTGTAACTGTTTCTCTGCTAGGGTTTTGTAATTCTTTGTGACTTCCTCTGTGGTCTTGGTGGTTTTTGTACAATCTTTGTGATTGATGATGTACATGTACTTCTGAATGTACTTCTGATCTTGATAGTGGATTATTGGGCTCAATTCTGAGCCTGTCCCGTGGATGTAGCCTGGTTTTCAGGGCGAACCACGTAAAGCTTTGTGTTCCTCCTTTTTGTGTTTCTTAGTACTCTGAACTCTGGCTTCTACTTTGTGTGTGATTATGTTGTAGTGTTAACTTTGAATTGCTATAACATGTGGTATCAGAGCTGCTTCATAATCTGTTCGAGTCTAAATGAGTTTTTATCTTGAAAACTTCTGAGATTCGGCCCGATTTTGAAAACCCTAAGTCATTCTAAACTCTGTGTTACTATTAGTCTCTGTAGAAATTTTAGGGTTCCTTTTTATTCTGAAAATATAACGGTTTTTGAAGTCACAGGTACCCTTTTACAAGCGAGGAGCAAAGGAGAGAGTCGAAAGGGGTTTATTCTTGAAGATTTGGGGGTTCTACAAGGGTGACACTTTTTCTAAACCCTAAGACTCTTATTAACTGCTCTTTGAACTTTGTATTTGGGTTATTGTGTATGGCTGAGTAGGGTACAAGAACCAGTTTCTTGTTAACGCCCTAGAACAGTTACGTCGGTCTGTAAAAACTGGCTTGTTTGTCTAGCTGCCAAAGGGTACAAGATTGTTCTTGTGAAAGCCCAAGGGTATAAGATCTTTTGATCTTATTAATGCCCATAGATAAGGATTCTTTGATTGCTTGTTTGTTAATTGATCTGCTGTGAATATTCTTGTTGATATATTACTCTGTTAATACTCTTTTTGCTCTTTGTATTCTATTGATTGTCTGTCTTTGTGCCTTTTTAACCTGTTTTTTGTTTCTGAGAGTGAGTGTGCCTCAAATAAAATTTTGAAACAAACCAGTTGAGTCAAGAGATCCACAGCATCATTATCCAAATTGTAACTCTTTGTTTGAAAACTATTTTCTAAACTGTGAACCAAAATTGTTTCTGTTTTTCAAAATTTCATTGAAAATGTCTTCAAAACCTGTTTCACACAATGTTATGAACATTGAAGTTCTTGATGGTTCACAAAATTTTATAATTTGGAAAAAGAAAATGTTATCTGTATTAGTTTATAACGGTCTTGATGCTGCTGTTGAGGATGACTGGCCTACTGGAATAACTTTGTTAGAAAAGGGTAAAGTTAAAAAGAGAGCCTATCACACCATTCTTTTACACCTTAGTGATGATGTCTTTACTGCTATATCTGAATACAATAATGCATCTGACTTGTGGAGGGGTCTAGAGAATCTTTATTTGGTAAAAGATGTATCTAATAGACTTCTAAGTTTGCATAAATTGTTTGGATTTAGATTTAAAACTGATAAGTCTGTAATTGAGAATTTGGCCACCTTTAAGAGACTTGTTCAGGATCATAACACTAGGACTGCTGAGGATCAGAGATTGAGTGATGAGTATCTTGCAATGATTCTTCTACACTCTTTACCTGAGACTCATTCAGTAGTTAAGGAATTTGTTTCATTTAATAAAGAGTACCTTACAACTAAATTGATAATGGATGCACTTAAATTCAGATCTGTAGGGGAAGAAATCACTAAGAACGAGATTGAAGGTCTGTTCTTGAGCAAGACCTCCACTTCTCAAAACAATAATCAGGTAAAGGGAAAGGGTAAAAAGAATAATTACTCTAATAACCGGAATCAGAATAAATGGAATAATCAGAGTAATAATTCTGGTAACAATGGTAATAACAGGAATGGCAATAAGGGTAAAGGCAAAAATGGCAATGAAAGAAAATGTTATTACTGTAAGAAAACAAATCACTTAATAAAGGACTGTTTTCAGAAGAAAAGGGATGAGGCTAATGGAAAACTTAAGAATGAAGCATCAAGTTCTTCTGCTAAGCTTGATGTTTTTAACTGTGAGGGCCTAACTGCTATTGTGAATTTGTCTGACAATCTGTATTCTGCTTATGTTGATTGTGATATCTGGGTTATTGATTCTGGATGTACTCATCACATGTCCCCCCATAAAACCTGGCTTAGTGAATTTAAAAACCATTGTGAGAGTTTTGTTTTAATGGGTAGCAATCACAAGTGTAGGATAGAGGGTATAGGGACTGTCAAACTTCAACAGTTTGATGGTAATGTCTCTAGACTTGAACATGTGAGATATGTTCCTGAACTTAGGAGGAATCTTCTATCAGTGAGTGCTTTAAGGGAGTCAAATTTACACTGTTTGTTTAAAAATAATTCTGTTGAGATTGTCAGGCCTGATGGTAGGATTGTTATGAAAGGGAAAAGGGTAGAAAACCTTTATGTCTTGGAGGGAAAAACCATAGAGGACCTTACTAGCACTACCACCAGTAAGAGTGTCATAAATGCTATGATTTGGCATAGCAGGTTAGGTCATATAGGGTTTAATGGGATGAGAGAGCTTAAGAGGAGAGGTTTGATAGACCCTGAGGTTGATCTTGATATGCCTTTCTGTGAAAGCTGTGTAATGGGTAAACAAACAAAAAAATCCTTTGAAAATTCAGATTTTAAATCAAATCAGATTTTAAACTTGATTCACTCTAATTTATGGGGCCTTGCCCAAACACCAACTTTTAGTGAAAAATTGTATTTTGTCACTTTCACTGATGACTTTTCAAGGTATAGTTGGTTATTTTTATTAAAAATAAAATCAAAAGTTTTTGATACTTTTAAATCCTGGAAAACCTTGATTGAAAATCAAAAGGATTACAAAATAAAGGTTTTAAGAACAGACAATGGTCTGGAATTTTGTAATGATCAATTCAATAAGTTTTGTTCTGAAAATGGAATTAGTAGACATAGAACTGTAACCTACACTCCTCAACAAAATGACATAGCTGAAAGATTAAATAGGACACTTTTTGATAAAGTTAGATCTATGTTATATGAAGCTAGACTACCTAAGAAGTTCTGGGGAGAGGCTATAAACACTGCCAACTATATTAGAAATAGATCTCCATCTTCTGCCTTAGGTTTAAAAACCCCTTATGAGTTATGGAATAGTAAAGTTCCCAACCTGTCTCACCTTAGAATCTTTGGTTGTAAGGCCTATGCTCACCAAAACATAGGAAAACTAGAGCCTAGATCCTGTGTTTCTCTGTTTATGGGCTACCATGAAGGCACAAAAGGCTTCAGGCTGGTCTATAAGGAAGGAAACACCTACAAGTTCATAACCAGTAGGAATGTGGTCTTTAAGGAAGATGAACTTCCTCGTTTCCTAGATTCTGATAGCCCTGGTGTTAGAACTGAACCTATTCCTATTAGTGTGGATGAGTTTAGCATAGAACCTACCAATGATACCGAAACTGAGAGAGATGTGGGGGTTTCCTCTAGTAATAATGATCAATCATCGTCTGACAGTCTTAATGATTCCTCTGAGCATGAACCTAGTATTTCTGAGTCTCAAACCGAGTCTGCTGATCCAAATAGAGTCTATCAGGATCCTCCAGAAGTCTTTAGAGAGTTTAGCCTAGACAACTATCTGTTAAGTAGGGACAGATCTAGAAGAGAAAATATTAGGAGACCCTCCAGATATCTAGATGCTAACCTGGTTATCATTGCACTAAATGCTTCTGTTATTGAGATTTTTATTCCTGAAACCTATCAAGAAGCTATCTCTTGTCCTGATTCTTCCAAGTGGCAAATAGCCATGAATGAAGAAATGGAGTCTTTAAGTAGAAATCAAACCTGGATCCTAGTGTCTAAACCAGAAAATAAGAAGCTTGTCTCCTGTAAGTGGGTTTATAAGGTGAAATAAAGTCTTCCTGAGAGTGATCCAAATAGGTATAAAGCCAGGTTAGTCGCCAAAGGTTTCACACAGAAGCCTGGCATCAATTATTCAGAAATTTTCTCTCCTGTCATTAGATATGGAACCATTAGAATAATGTTAGCTCTATCTGCATACTTTGATTGGGAACTGGAGCAGATGGATGTCAAAACTGCATTCTTACATGGCTTCTTAGATCGTGATATCTATATGTCTCAGCCTGAAGGCTTTGTGTCCAATCCTGATCTTGTGTGTCTCCTCAAAAGGTCTCTGTACGATCTAAAGCAGTCTCCCAGACAGTGGAACGAAAGGTTCCATAACTTTGTGATCAAAATTGGTTTTGATCGCACTTTGTTTGATGCTTGTCTGTACTTTAAATTTGATAAATCTGCACCTGTTTTCTTATTACTCTATATAGATGATATATTATTGATGTCTCCTGATCTGATTGTACTGAAAAATATTAAAAACCTACTTGGTAAAGAATTTGATATGAAGGATCTTGGAAAGACATCTAAAATACTTGGCATGTTAATCTGTAGAAATACAGAGAAAAATGTTCTTACTGTTAGTCAGAAAACCTATATTATGAAGGTTTTGAATACCTTTGACATGATGGATGCTAAGCCTAATTCTTTGCCTATTAATAATGGTCATAACTTGGATGCTAAGAAAGATGATGATGATGATGATGAAATTCTGATTTCTATTCCATATGCAGAAGCTATAGAAAGTCTTATGTATATTATGGTCTGTACCAGACCAAATATAGCATATGCTATAAGTGTTCTTAGCAGGTTTATGATGAGACCAACTCTGAAACATTGGAAGACAGTGAAAGGTTTGATGAGATATCTAAGGGGATCCTTGGATATTGGGCTTGAATTTGGTAAATTTACAGACTGTGTTAACATTCAAGGGTACTCTGATGCTGATTTTGCCAAAGATCCTGAATTTAGGAGATCTATATCATCTTACATTGTCACTGTTTGTGGATGCTGTGTATCCTGGAAATCCACGCTGCAATTTGA